>JAJQKJ010001426.1:0-92312 GCA_029574335.1 Rana kukunoris
TCTGTCCGGGTGAGGTACCACCTATGTTGAAGTTTGATGGCGAATTCCCTGATGGAGTCTGTCTTGGTGCTTTTTTGTAAATTATTGATCATAATATCCCATTGATCTATAGAGAAGGTTTCATTCAAGTCTGATTCCCACTGGGACATTTGACGTGTTTTATCTGGTAAGTTGTGTTCATTTAGGTTTTTATAAATTCTGGATATTAAGCCCCTATCGCGAGGTGAAGTGAGACAGATTTGTTCAAATATCGTGAATGGGGATTGGAGTGTGAGTGAGAAGTATTTTTGGTAGAAAATCTTAATGTTGTTGTAGTCAGAGCGTTCAGTCTCTGTAATTCATATTCTTGTTTGCAATTCTGTAAAGAGTACGAAATAAATTATTTTTTGTGAGTGACTTTAGGGTAGATAGTTTGAGGAGTTGCCATATAGTATATTGATTTGAGCTAAGGTCATATTTATAGCACTGTTCACTGTATGAATGTGATTGGTCCCAAAAATGTCACAAAACTGTCTGATGTATTCGCTATAATGTCGCAATCCCAATAACAAAATCGCAGATCGCCGCTATTACTAGTAAAAAATAATAATAATAAAAATGCCATAAAACAATCCCCTATTTTGTAAACGCTATAAATTTTGCGCAAACCAATCGATAAACGCTTATTGCGTATTTTTTTTACCAAAAATAGGTAGAAGAATACATGTTGGCCTAAACTGAGGATATTTTTTTTTTTTTAACATATATTTTGGGGAATATTTATTATAGCAAAAAGTAAAAAATATTGAATTTTTTTTTTTAAATTGTCACTCTATTTTTGTTTATAGCGCAAAAAATAAAAACCGCAGAGGTGATCAAATACCACCAAAAGAAAGCTCTATTTGTGGGAATAAAAGGATGCCAATTTTGTTTGGCAGCCACGTCGCACGACCACGCTATTGTCAGTTAAAGCGACGCAGTGCTGGAAGCTAAAATTTCGCCTGGGCAGGAAGGGGGAAAATCCTTTTGGGGGTGAAGTGGTTAAATAAAGGATTTACAAAAATGAACTGCCATCAGTCACCAGACTAGTCACAATGGGTAAAAAAAAAAAAATTCAGATCATTTAGTTTTTGCATTTTTACCACCCCACTTATGCTTTAATTCAGTCACATGATCTCTCCTGTGTCAGCTAAGTGGTGGCTACAGGGAAGAAGAGAGAGCACTCTGAGAAAGGCTATTAAAGCCTGGGAGCGGTGATTAGACATGTGTAGTTCCTTTCGCTACAAAGTGAAATTCTGACATGTTTTTTGTTTTTACAATAGTACAGAATTTAAACTAATCCGAAATAACAGAAATTTAATTTTGGATGAAATTCTAATTTTAATTTTCAATTTCGATTTAAAAAATGTTGTAATTTGAATAGTTTTTTGTATTCAAATAGTTTTTTGATTTGTTTTCCAATTTCCAAAAATAATGAAATAGAATAGAAAATAAAGGAATATAATAGAAAAAAATAGAATAGAAAAAAAATAATAATAGGATATAGTAGAGTAAAACAGAAGAAAATAAAATAGAAACAAATAGAATAGAACAGAATAAAAAAATAATAGAATCAAATAGAAAGAATGTACTGTAACCATCTTCTGAAATATGAATTTCAAATAGAATAAATTTGGATTCAAAAACATAGGACAATAACAGAATAGAAAAAAATATACTAATGAATATAATAGACTAAAATAGAATAGAAATTATTCTATTTTATTTTTTTTCTATCAATGTTGTATTCCCTTTGGAAATTGGAAAACAAATTTCAAAATTGATTTGAATATGAATAAACCAAACAAATTCCGAAAACAAATTAAATGGATTAAACAAATTTAAAGTTGAACTTCAGTCATTTTTCCTCTTTCCATCTATTAAATCTTCTGCCCTTTGTTGTTTAACTTTGGATGATAAAAAAAAAAATGTCTGCCAGCAAAAACCTTATACAACCCACTTCCCGTTTGTCTGGTAAAAAGCCTAGGCTTATGACATTGTGCACAGCTCTCTCTCCTTATCTCGTGAGAGTTTGCCAGGAAGGGGGGGGGGGGGGTGAGTCATAAGAGGGCCAATGAGAGCTGCAGAGCTGGAGGTGTGCCTCTGTGTGTCTGCGAAAATCCAAGAAGTGAACAGGCAGCAGCTTCAGCTGCCCACAGTTAAAATGGTTGCAGCCAGACTTAGTGGAGGGAGAGTTCTGCAGCATGTTTGGCAAGTACAGAATCAAAGTATATATAAAATAATATGCAAAGTGGTTGGAGGGAAGCTTCAGAATGGCAAAGATGTTTTTATTACAAATTATGTGAGCCGACTGCAGTTCCTCTTTAACTAAACAAATTTATGTAAATAACAAATCGAAACAAAACGGTGCACCTTATGATAACTGCACTGATAATTTGTGACATCAGGTCCTTGATATTCAATAGTTAATTTAAAATGTATGCAATTATACAGTGTGATTTGACAGTATATACCCGAATAGGGTTGCCACCTGTTTGTGATTCACCGAAGGCAACAGTGTTCCTCCTTACATTAGAGTCCACTCTGTACACCAGAGCATCCCTTATGTTAGAGCCCCCAAAGTTCTCCCTTACATTAGAGTCTGCAGAGTCCACCCTTAAAGTGAAAGGGTACTCTGCGAGTTCAGATGTAAAAGGGGAAACTCTGTGGACTCTGATGTAAAGGGGGAACTCTGTGGACTCTGATGTAAAGGGGGAACTCTGTGGACTCTGATGTAAAGGGGGAACTCTGTGGACTCTGATGTAAAGGGGGAACTCTGTGGACTCTGATGTAAAGGGGGAACTCTGTGGGCTCTGATGTAAAGAGGAAACTCTGTGGACTCTGATGTAAAGAGGAAACTCTGTGAACTCTGATGTAAAGGGGGAACTCTGTGGACACTGATGTAAAGGGGGAACTCTGTGGACTCTGATGTAAAAGGGGGATTCTTGTGATTAACTTCATATGATTAGAAATGTTATTCTCTAGCAACTATATCGTTTTTCTATGCATACTATTAAAACATTGCTGTGTAACGCTGAAGTGTTTGGGTTAGGGGGAACTCTGTGGACTCTGATGTAAAGGGGAAACTCTGTGGACTCTAATGTAAAGAGGAAACTATGTGGACTCTGATGTAAAGAGGAAACTCTGTGGACTCTGATGTAAAGGGGAAACTCTGTGGACTCTGATGTAAAGGGGAAACTCTGTGGACTCTGATGTAAAGGGGGAACTCTGTGGACTCTGATGTAAAGGGGGAACTCTGCAGACTCTGATGTAAAGGGGAAACTCTGTGGACTCTAATGTAAAGGGGAAACTCTGTGGACTCTGATGTAAAGGGGAAACTCTGTGGACTCTGATGTAAAGAGTTAACTCTGTGGACTCTGATGTAAAGAGGAAACTCTGCAGACTCGGATGTAAAGAGGAAACTCTGCAGACTCGGATGTAAAGAGGAAACTCTGTAGACTCGGATGTAAAGGGGGAACTCTGCAGACTCTGATGTAAAGGGGGAACTCTGTGGACTCTGATGTAAAGGGGGAACTCTGTGGACTCTGATGTAAAGAGGAAACTCTATGGACTCTGATGTAAAGAGGAAACTCTATGGACTCTGATGTAAAGAGGAAACTCTATGGGTTCTGATGTAAAGAGGAAACTCTGTGGACTCTGATGTAAAGAGGAAACTCTGTGAACTCTGATGTAAAGGGGGAACTCTGTGGACTCTGATGTAAAGGGGGAACTCTGTGGACTCTAATGTAAGGGGGGGGCTCTGTGGACTCTGATGTAAAGAGGAAACTCTGTGGACTCTGATGTAAAGGGGGATTCTTGTGATTAACTTCATATGATTAGAAATGTTATTCTCTAGCAACTATATCGTTTTTCTATGCATACTATTAAAACATTGCTGTGTAACGCTGAAGTGTTTGGGTTAGGGGGAACTCTGTGGACTCTGATGTAAAGGGAAACTCTGTGGACTCTAATGTAAAGAGGAAACTCTGTGGACTCTGATGTAAAGAGGAACTCTGTGGACTCTGATGTAAAGGGAACTCGGTGGACTCTGATGTAAAGGGGAACTCGGTGGACTCTGATGTAAAGGGGAACTCGTGGACTCTGATGTAAAGGGGGAACTCGGTGGACTCTGATGTAAAGGGGAACTCGGTGGACTCTGATGTAAAGGGGAACTCGGTGGACTCTGATGTAAAGGGGGAACTCGGTGGACTCTGATGTAAAGGGGGAACTCGGTGGACTCTGATGTAAAGGGGAACTCTGTGGACTCTGATGTAAAGAGGAAACTCTGTGGACTCTGATGTAAAGAGGAAACTCTGTGGACTCTGATGTAAAGGGGGAACTCTGTGGACTCTGATGTAAAGGGGGAACTCTGTGGACTCTGATGTAAGGGGGGGACTCTGTGGACTCTGATGTAAAGGGGGAACTCTGTGGACTCTGATGTAAAGGGGGAACTCTGTGGACTCTGATGTAAAGGGGGAACTCTGTGGACTCTGATGTAAAGGGGGAACTCTGTGGACTCTGATGTAAGGGGGGGACTCTGTGGACTCTGATGTAAAGAGGAAACTCTGTGGACTCTGATGTAAAGGGGGATCCTTGTGATTAACTTCATATGATTAGAAATGTTATTCTCTAGCAACTATATCGTTTTTCTATGCATACTATTAAAACATTGCTGTGTAACGCTGAAGTGTTTGGGTTAGGGGGAACTCTGTGGACTCTGATGTAAAGGGGAAACTCTGTGGACTCTAATGTAAAGAGGAAACTCTGTGGACTCTGATGTAAAGAGGAAACTCTGTGGACTCTGATGTAAAGGGGGAACTCTGTGGACTCTAATGTAAAGGGGGAACTCGGTGGACTCTGATGTAAAGGGGGAACTCGGTGGACTCTGATGTAAAGGGGGAACTCGGTGGACTCTGATGTAAAGGGGGAACTCGGTGGACTCTGATGTAAAGGGGGAACTCGTGGACTCTGATGTAAAGGGGGAACTCTGTGGACTCTGATGTAAAGAGGAAACTCTGTGGACTCTGATGTAAAGAGGAAACTCTGTGGACTCTGATGTAAAGGGGGAACTCTGTGGACTCTGATGTAAAGGGGGAACTCTGTGGACTCTGATGTAAGGGGGGGGGCTCTGTGGACTCTGATGTAAAGAGGAAACTCTGTGGACTCTGATGTAAAGGGGGAACTCTGTGGACTCTGATGTAAAGGGGGAACTCTGTGGACTCTGATGTAAGGGGGGGACTCTGTGGACTCTGATGTAAAGAGGAAACTCTGTGGACTCTGATGTAAAGGGGGATTCTTGTGATTAACTTCATATGATTAGAAATGTTATTCTCTAGCAACTATATCGTTTTTCTATGCATACTATTAAAACATTGCTGTGTAACGCTGAAGTGTTTGGGTTTGACTTGAAGAAAATGTGGCAACCCAAATCTCCTGCATGCTGCAGTCTGAGGCATAGATGTGTGCAGCCTATTGCATTAGGGTGTGCACCTCCAAAATGCAAACACACATGTGTGCATATATATACACACACACACACACACTCTAAATGAATGTAACCATTTTAAAATGTAGTAGGGTAGTGGTTGGTGTCAGTAGTTATAATAGTCTTATTATTACATTTTTGTATTATTTTTTTACAGTTTTATTTATATATTTTTTTAATTTTTTTAGAAGGTTTGGTGAAAAATCATCAGAGGGAATCTGCGCCAAACAGTAACAGTAACTGCGCATGCCTATGGCCTGAGGGTACTTTCCATGTAGTGCACCACCAGGCACCCTCTTCACCACATGTAAAGTAACCCTCATCGTGACCCTTCACGTAAGTCTGTTTTATTGTTACATTGATGATAGTGAGAATTGGGCTGCATGACGCAGTAATAGGTGCGCCTGGCTGCCAGAAGTACTTATTATTGCAAACAGAGATGTTCTAAATTGTCTGAGCAACAATTTCCGATCCTTCACCTTTTCCATATAGAATGGGAAGAAAAGTGTTAATCATTTGTGCACTTGGGCCAAGCTGCAAAGTACAAGATAGGAGGTCCTGGCAGGGTGGAGACAGCAGATGTCATGCCGCCTATCTGGGTGAAATATCTACCTGTCTATGGCCATACTAAAAGGGATCATCTGTGACACTGACAATATGATGCTGCTACTGTGCGACACTGTGCGTTATTCCACAAATGCAGAGTATTCCGGAACCTTCAGGAAGATCATTGGCAAAATAGTAGCCAAATGTAACCCTTGACAGGCACTGCACCCATCACATAATCCGAGTGTATAAACTGCTCACCGACAATCCACATTAATCCTATTACTGGAGATATCTACACAGCACAGTAAGTACACCCAACACTAAAGAATACAGCAATCTTCTCCATAAAGAAGGTCCGAACTGGAAATATCTTAAGGAATATTTTGGGCCAAACAGATACCATTTTCTATTAAATAGAGGTAGGTGGAAGAAAAAAAATTAATTAGCTGAAAAGAGTTTCTCTATTTTTAATATTGCACTTTATTCCACTCAGTAATCCGGTTTATGACAATTAAGAAGATTGGCTTTATTACAAGACAGCTGATTATAACAGATCTATAGACAACATGGACGGTCTATATTCACTCTGTATAAGGCTAGGTTCACACTGCTGAAAATTCTATTGCGAATTTGATCCGTTGCGATTGCTCAAATTCGCAAGTCATTTTGCTAACATAGTTTTCCATGACTGCCGTTCACATCAATGCGTTGCGAATATAAGCTGCGTTAAGAAAGGGTCCTGTGCGAGTTTAATCAGTGTGCGATTCAAATTCAGCTCTATAGACTTGAAAGCGCAGCCACGAATCGCGGAAAATTTGTGGCAAAATCGCGGTAAAATCTTGAATTTTTAAGACGCAGCAGTGTGAACCTGGCTTTATGCATATAACAGACTGACTATCATTTAATAAGTCCCTCCAGCATCAACCTTAGCTGTGATTTTGGGATTAGTACAGGTACTCCTCACTTAACGACCAGGTCATTAAACTAATTGGTTATTAAACGAGGAGCCACAAGTAATCAATATTTTAAGCATTCTTAGGCTGGATTCACACCTATGCAGTTTTAGTGCTTTTTGCAGATTTGGACTACAGTCCATTTAGCATGGTTTCCTATGGAACACGTTCTGTAGTGCAAATCTACAAAATGCAAAAG
Source organism: Rana kukunoris (assembly GCA_029574335.1). Classification (NCBI taxonomy): domain Eukaryota; kingdom Metazoa; phylum Chordata; class Amphibia; order Anura; family Ranidae; genus Rana; species Rana kukunoris. The sequence continues at coordinate 7,205 of JAJQKJ010001426.1, forward strand.
GCACTAAAAATACATAGGTATAAATTCAGCCTAAAAGTGGTTGTAAACCCTTTACAACCACTTTATGCTACAGGTAAGCCTATAATAAGGCTTACCTGTAGCTACCCAGGATATCTCCTAAACCTGCACAGTTTAGGAGATATCCCCTGTCCCCTGCATGTGCCGATGTCAAACTGAATCAATGGCATGTGTGTGCCATTGCTTCAGTCCTTGTGCCGTAACGGCAGCTCCCGCACGCATGCGCGGGAGTGACGTCATCGTGGCTCCGGCCAGTGATAGCACCGGAGCCACGATACCCGGAAGTAACCCCTAGGAGAGATGTCGCCGCCAGAAGGGAGGAATGAGGACCGCTGCAGGGGCTTCGATCTGAGGTAAGTAATTCATAATGAGAATTATGCCTTTGTCTTGCAGGTTTTTTCTTTTTGTTTTTTTTTAGACCGGGTTTACAACCACTTAAGGGCTGGTTCACACTGGGGCAGCATGACTTGCCGAGCGACTCGGCAAGGCGATCTGCCCACGACTTGAGAGGCGACTTGCAAAATGACTTCTGTATTGAAGTCAATGCAAGTCGCCCTGAAGTCGTCCCAAAATAGTATAGGAACCTTTTTCCGACTTGAGTCGCTCCTATTAGAACGGTTCCATAGTACAGAACGGAACGTGGCTTGTCAGGTGGCTAAATCGCCTGACGAGTCGCGCCTGTGTGAACCGGCTCTTAAACTACTGTACCGTATTGTGAAAAATAAAATCTAAACACAAAACTTCAACTCAATAACATTGTTTTAATTTGCATAAGTACAGAACACAAATTAAAGTACTGTACAATACAATGATGTACAGCGCATCATTCGTGAGGGGAGAGCTGGTTGTAAGCCCAAGTGGTCGTTAAACAGGTAAGTCGAGGTAACAGGTAACGAGGAGTATCTGTATAGAAGCATTAGCACATATTTTGGTAGGGTGTTAAATACAATCACTACAAGCATGCTATGCACAAAGCATCTCAAATGAAAGTAAATGATTATGATTATTTGCGCCCAACAGATTGCCCAATTTTTACATGATAACGGAAGTCAGTAAAGTTACAATACAACAGTAATCAAAGTAAGCGATAGCTGCACTTACCCTCAACTGGTACCTCGGGCACCAGTCGTCCTCTCCCAACCTGCTGAAGCTGGAATGCCGCGCGCACTTCATGACAACTTGGCGGCCCCTGGGCGGGCATCAGTGCCACAAAGTTGAGGAGCAGAAGGAACAGGAGCAACATGGGCATCTCAGCACTGGGATACACTCAGGGTGTACCCACCTCTATTCACCTTTACTCTGCATCTATCTCCTTAGGTTTGTCCAAATGTGCTTCTTCTGCAGGCACCAATACACCGCCTCTAGTTAAAGGACATATCCTCAATGAACTGAGAAGAGCATGCTGTCAGGGTAGAAGTTGGCAAGGATCTGCCCCTGGCTGACAAGTGTGAGACCCTCCCTGCCTCCTATATGTCACACCTATGTCAGGGTGCTCTCCACTTTAGTCTTGTATGGCTTCTATTTATTTGGCTGTCAGCTTGATTGTGTCTCTAGGTTGAGTCGTAGACTGTAGGACAGGTCCCTCCCTCCCTCCCTCACTTCTGTACTTCTCCCTCACTTCATGCCTCCCCATACTCTTCTCTCTCTCCCTCTGCTCCTCCCTCCCTCTGTCTCCTCATCCCCCATTCACTCCTGACCATTAACTCCACGCTTCCCAACCCATCACCCATTAGCCACCGTCACATTACTGTACGCCTTTTTTTTTTGTATCCCCTCGCCCTGCGTGGCTTACTGTCCGCATCATGCTGGCACAAAAATAAACTGGATATGTCAGTCATCCTGTTACAGCATGACTGCATCAAATGAAAACACTGGACCTGGCTTTCGTGACTCAAGCAGTTGAAAGGTCGACAGTCAGCCAAGAGAAATGTAAAGCTGCAGACTTGTACTGCGCTATAAATACAGCAAAATAAAGCATGTTCCAAAAATCAGAGCGCGCACAAGCAATTAACATTTTTTTTCATTGTGAAATTATACAACCGTAAAGGAGAGGATGTCTCGGGACTAAAATCTTTTCTGGCAGGGAGGCAGATCAGAATGATACAGTTTCCTCTAAAAATAAATGAAAATGTTCCCTCTATAAAATTACGACTTTCGGTCAGTAGGCGCTGCTATCTTTTTACCATGATTTTTATTTTAAAAGCGTTAACTTATGAAAATAATTAAATAAAAAATAAAAGACTTAAAAAATTAAAAAATGGAACACGTGGAATTAATTCATAAGATTTGAACCCCTGGATTTATAACTATTTAGGAAGGAAACAAAACGACCCATTGTATTCACTTTAACCAGTTTAACCACTTGTCCACCGCCCACCGTCAAATGACGGCGGGCGGAGGACTCCAATATCCTGACTGCACGTCAAATGACGTGCAGTCATTTGAATAGGGAATGAGTGCGATCGCGTGCGCGCATCCCTATACTGTCGGTAGTGGCGTGTCACGGAGACACCGCTCGTTACCGACAGGGGTGAACAGCGGCGCGGATGCACTGTTAACCACGTGATCGGCCGTGATAAAGTCACGGCTGATCACGCATGGCAACACCCCCCAAAGTGCACGGCGCGTGCGCAATCGCGCCGCGCGTGCCCGTCGGTTGCAGCGTGTTCCCGGGAACACTGCTCGTTACCGACAATGGTACACAGCCATTGGTCAGGGCTGCGTACCATGTTTTTAGCTCTGATCACTAAGTGTAAACAAAGAGCTGTAACTAACTATTACCAGCTCTTCTCCCTCACACATCGTTTCCAGTGTGAGGAGAGAAGAGCTAGAAACAGTGAGTTCTGTGTTACTGTAGTGTCTGCACAAACACCACATCTGTCCCTTTGCCCCCCCCCCCCCAATTGTCACCAGTCACCCATAAAGTGCACCTGTCACATAAATAGACTGCCATCAGCGGTGCAACCGTCACCCACCAGTGACCGTACCCTGTCACCGTCACCCACCAGTGACCTGCCCTGTCACCCGTCACCCACCAGTGACCTGCCCTGTCACCCGTTTATGAAGAAAAAAATACTAATTTGCTAAATTTTATGACAGAAACAAAGAAAAATGCAATTTTTTTTCACAAAGTCTACCGTCTTTTTTAATTTATAGTGCAAAAAATAAAAAACCCACGAGTGATTAAATACCACTAAAAGAAAGCTCTATTTGTGTGAAAAAAAGGACGCAATTTTTATTTGGGTACAGTGTTGCATGACTGAGTAATTGTCATTCAAAGTGTGAGAGCACCGAAAGCTGAATATTGGTCTGGGTAAGAAGGGGGTTTAAGTGCACTGTATTGAAGTGGTAAAGTGTTACTTAACCCACAACAGTAAAATCAGTCTGTATATGCAACAAAGCATGCTTGTTATACTCACTGTGGAACCTAAGGGGTTAATCCTCTGCATTGTGTAAAAAGGCTGTTTGATCCTGTCTTCTCTGATACTCCCCTCCTTCCTAATAATTTCCTGATAACACAGTCTATGGAGTCAGGCCACACATGCTCAGTTTGGTGTGTATTTCTAGACAGTTGTTTTTTTCTTGGGAGAGTGCATGGGCCAGATTCAGATAGCCTTTATGTATCTATAGATACGCCGCGTAAAGTCTATTCTGAGCCGGCGTATCTTTTTTCTGTATTCAGAAAACAAGATACGCCGGAATTCTGCTAAGATACAAGCGGCGTAAGTGTATTAGGCCGTCATATCTTAGTTGCATATTTACGCTGGCCGCTAGGTGGCGCTTCCATCGTTTTACGCGTAAAATATGCAAATGAGCTAGATACGGCGATTCACGCACGTACTTGCGGCCGGGCGTCGTAGTTTACGTCACTTGCATAAGTGTTAGTCTGGCGTAAAGGTACCCCTGCTATAGTGAGGTGCAGCCAATGTTAAGTATGGACGTTGAGACAGCCTGGAATTGTACGTCGGTTACGTAGTTTGCGTAAATCGTTCGGGAATGGGGCTCGACGTAAGTTACGTTCACGTCGTTTACATTGACAAATAGCAACGTGATTTGACGCATGTTCACTGGGATTCGTCCATGGACGGCGCATGCGCCGTTCAGAAAGAACGTCATGAACGTGGGGTCATGATTCATTTACATGAATCACGCCCCCATCCTCAACATTTGAATTGCGCGGCCTTACGCCGGGCACTTTATGCTACGCCGCCGCAACTTATGGAGCAAGTGGTTTCTGAATAAGGCACTTGCCCATAATATTTGCGGAGGCTTAGCGTAAAGAGGAAACGCTACGCCGCCGGAAAGATACACATTTGTATCTGAATCCGGCCCCTAGTGTTCAGCACTGTCCAGACAGATGGTCGGGGGTCTTGAAGTCTCATAGGACAGTCAAAAAAATGCTCCTACAAGCTTTAACCAGTGCTTGACTGGAAACTGATAGAAGTCACAAGACTGCTACATACTACTAATGAGAAAGGGTATTTAGCAGTTTATATGTACTAAATAATCATATTTTTATCTTCTGTGTACCAGTGTTAATTTTGGCAGCAAATTTCAATTTAGTTTTAGACTTAGGACTAAAATGGCATTTTAGTGTTAGTCCCATTTTAGTCTTCTGCAATTGTTTTAGTTTTAGTCGTATTTATTCGACTAAGGCCCCGTACACATGATCGGTCAAAACCGATGAAAACGGACTGAAGTTCAGTTTCATCGGTCCAAACCGATCGTGGGTAGGCCCCATCGGTCAGTTGTCTTACGATCCAAAAACAGAGAACTTGCTTTAAAATTGAACCGATGGACGCCTGACCAATGGGTCAAAACCGATCGTTAGTATGCAAAGGCATCGGTCAAAAGGCTCAGAAGGGTAACTAGCTGTATCAAGTCAAGAATCTCAGAATCAAGTCGATGCATGCTTGGAAGCATTAAACGTAATTTTTTTCAGCACATCGTTGTGTTTTACGTCACCGCGTTCTGATACGATCGTTTTTTTAACCGTTGGTGTGTAGGCACATCAGACCGTCAGTCGGCTTCGTCGGTTAACCGATGAAAACGGTCCTTCGGACCGTTCTCGTCGGATGGACTGATCGTGTGTACGCGGCCTAACTCTCATTTAAGTCTACTAAAATCTCCAGTGCATTTTAGTCTACTAAAACTAATTTTAGTCATCTAAAATCTAATGAGTGTAATTAAATTGTGAGTGAGTGAGTGAGTGAGTGAGTGAGTGAGTGAAAAACGTATAGAGCACAACACTTGCGAACTGAATCGCCTCTGGGCACTATTTCCATTCCTTGGATAAAGGAAGGCTCTGCCTTCAGAAGAGATGAGTTTTACTCATTCTCCTGAAGGCCAAGTGGTCCGGCTCCAGTCGGATGGTGGTTGTAATTGTAATGCATTAGTTAACATTTCTCTACAATTTCCAAACTCATAATATACTGCTGGAGTGAAAAATCGAATATGTTATTATTTATGGTATTGAGGTATGAACATGCACAACAGACCAGTGTTAATTTTTAAGTCAAATTTCAATTTAGTTTTAGTCTTTTAACTAAAATGGATTTTAGTCTCATTTTAGTATTTTCAATTGTTTTAGTTTTAGTCGTATTTTAGTCGACTAAAATAGTATGCATTTAGTCGACTAAAATGTTTTAGTCTACGAAATTAACACTGTGCTGTACTGTGGGAGACCAGATATAGTGAATGCAGGGTCTTGGGTTTAGTAACACTTTTTTCATTTGAAGAACCGTGCTGTGAGGTTCTAGCCCACTTCCAATCCGCTATCTTTCCCCTTCTTTCTCTTTTTTCTATTTCTCCCCTTTCCTGTTCCTCTGTCCTTTATTTCTACACTATTTTTGCACCAGTACCATAATCTCACAGCTTGGGTTGTCATGAATGTCCCCTGTTCAGAGAACCCCCCCCCCCCCAATCCCCTGCCCATGGGGGTAAATGCAATTAGTCATGCTATTCCTGATTTTGGAGGACCTTTCCACCTTGAACATTGTATTTTGCTAGTATGATAGTATGAGGCTTCTTCCCTACCCACCTTGGTAGAAAAAGAAGATTATTATTATTTTTGTTATGCAGTTTTGATTATTGATGTTGGGAATTTGTTCTATATATACTGTAGGCAGAAACAGAATACTTGTTTGATAACTGTGCATTATTCAATATGCTCAATAAAGTTTATTGAAACAGAATAAATGATAATACAACTAATACAATTAGAGATGCATCCTCAAGCAGTGTTCTTTAATTTTTGAACCTGTATTTTTATTTTTTTTTTATCAATCATATTTTTTTTTTTTTATAAAAAATGTTTTGAAAGTTAAAAAAAAAAAACAAGAGTGCATAGCATTGATACAGAAATTGAGGAATACAGAGAAACAAACATATCTTGTATATCTACAGGTAGTATCCAAGGGGGGTAACCAGTAAACATAAACAGTGAACAGTTGGAGGTATACCTTTGTCAATATCATATTTTATTCCTTGTATTTTATCACATGTATTTTTTACCAGTAAAATGATAGCTAAATCCTTATTGGCAACAGACATTTGTCCTCTAATTTTTACAGCTAGTTAAACTCCAGAGCCATATTGATATTTCAGCCGTGAGTATAATGATTTAGCTATAACGTTCTTACTACTTACGACACAAAAGTGATAGATATAGCGTCTTCTGTGTTTTGGGGGAATTTCTATGCTTTCTTTTCATGGCAATGTCTTTCGTAGGTATGAGTGGGAGATTTCTCCAAACTTGATTTTGCAGAAAATTTACAGATTTCACGTTTGCTGAAATTTTGTTGAAATTGGCTTCAAATTCACAAAGTACACATTCTAGAAAAGCAATGTAATCACCATGTCGATCAGCAAAGCCATTCATCACCGGCGCAATGAAAGCTTATAAAAATATTATAAAGTCATTAAAAAAATGAAGGAAGTTTCTATAACTCAGAGGAGCTATTTAAAGTCTATCTAAACCCAAGAACAAAACTGTACTATATTTGTTCTAATGCCGCGCACACATACATGATCAGGCTTTTTCCCGGCCAAATCACATCGAAACTCCGACGGAATTCCATCGGAAAACATGTTCTACATCTAAAGTCTGATGGAATTCATCAGAATTTCAGAAGAAAAAACTCCAATGGGGCTACACACGATCAGAAAATCCGATAAAAAAAAGTCCATCGGAAAAAGTCTGCATTAGATGTGGTGCCTGCATTAGTTTACTTTTGTTTTTAATAAATTCTCTATTTAAAAGGAATCAACATTGCAACACGACAATGATGGGCACCGAATTATGAAGGGTGTTATATGAAAAGAGTGTGGTGTAGAAAGACATTGTAATGCATTTATTTACCTTTTCTGGCTTTTTCCCTTTATTTTCACCATGTAATCCTGCCAGTAACATATTTCTTGGCCTAGGCTGCTTTTTCGGATTCAGATTACAAACACCACCCTCTGGTGTTGTGTGCCTCGGCTTATATTCGAGAATATACGGTAAGTTATTCTTTAAAACAAAGGAAAACAAATTATTTACATTTTTAAACCCACAGTGCACAATAATTTAACTGTTGTGGACAGCACTGTTTTTTTTTAAAACTAAGCCAATATATGCTGTAGTCAAGTGCTTAGGCAGTGTTTTTAGATTTTTAAGAAGTAATATAATGTAGATTCCTGTAAGCACTTGAAACATTTCCTGTTCTGCTCATTAAGTACTCATGCCTTGGTTATCTGAAATGAGTTGATTTGTGAGCAGAATTTTGAACAAAGACAAGTGTTCTAGATAATAAAGTTGGGTTCTCGAATAAGTCCCTTTCTGATCTGAGAAAGTTGTAAAGTTAGAAGGTATTGTGCCTACTGAGATCTATATCCCAGACACTTTGACTGGCCCATAATGGGAGCAAACATCTCAAGTATGCCTATGAAATATCAACACTAGCCATCAAACAGCAGGCGTGTCAGTCTAAAAAAGAAAAACCATAGGAAGATAAATTGAGATCCACTATCTTTAAATAGCTATAAACGGAAGAGGAATATGGAAAGTCATTTGAAAAACAAATACAGTTGTCCTAAATGTTCCTTGATTCTAGCTCAGCCATATTGTTCAAAGGATCGTAGAACATTATTCTTCTTCGCTTTCATACAATGTAAACTCTTGGTGAAAAGATAAAAAGTGATACAATAAATCACTTACAGAACATATGAGGAGGAAAGTAATAAAATGAGGTGTGTTAACACTAACCGAGTCTTGTAAACGGACATTAAAGGATGGCTGAATACATGCACCCTAACAATCATAGCGTGTATATATTATCTACTAATGAGGAGAGACCAATGTGCAGGACACTGGAAAAACCCATTTGCTGCCTCCAAACAACAGTCTTTTGATTAAATAGGTTCTTATGACTACAGGGAGTGCAGAATTATTAGGCAAATGAGTATTTTGACCACATCATCCTCTTTATGCATGTTGTCTTACTCCAAGCTGTATAGGCTCGAAAGCCTACTACCAATTAAGCATATTAGGTGATGTGCATCTCTGTAATGAGAAGGGGTGTGGTCTAATGACATCAACACCCTATATCAGGTGTGCATAAATATTAGGCAACTTCCTTTCCTTTGGCAAAATGGGTCAAAAGAAGGACTTGACAGGCTCAGAAAAGTCAAAAATAGTCAGATATCTTGCAGAGGGATGCAGCACTCTTAAAATTGCAAAGCTTCTGAAGCGTGATCATCGAACAATCAAGCGTTTCATTCAAAATAGTCAACAGGGTCGCAAGAAGCGTGTGGAAAAACCAAGGCGCAAAATAACTGCCCATGAACTGAGAAAAGTCAAGCGTGCAGCTGCCAAGATGCCACTTGCCACCAGTTTGGCCATATTTCGGAGCTGCAACATCACTGGAGTGCCCAAAAGCACAAGGTGTGCAATACTCAGAGACATGGCCAAGGTAAGAAAGGCTGAAAGACGACCACCACTGAACAAGACACACAAGCTGAAACGTCAAGACTGGGCCAAGAAATATCTCAAGACTGATTTTTCTAAGGTTTTATGGACTGATGAAATGAGAGTGAGTCTTGATGGGCCAGATGGATAGGCCCGTGGCTGGATTGGTAAAGGGCAGAGAGCTCCAGTGCGACTCAGATGCCAGCAAGGTGGAGGTGGAGTACTGGTTTGGGCTGGTATCATCAAAGATGAGCTTGTGGAGCCTTTTCGGGTTGAGGATGGAGTCAAGCTCAACTCCCAGTCCTACTGCCAGTTTCTGGAAGACACCTTCTTCAAGCAGTGGTACAGGAAGAAGTCTGCATCCTTCAAGAAAAACATGATTTTCATGCAGGACAATGCCCCATCACACGTGTCCAAGTACTCCACAGCGTGGCTGGCAAGAAAGGGTATAAAAGAAAAAAAACTAATGACATGTCCTCCTTGTTCTCCTGATCTGAACCCCATTGAGAACCTGTGGTCCATCATCAAATGTGAGATTTACAAGGAGGGAAAACAGTACACCTCTCTGAACAGTGTCTGGGAGGCTGTGGTTGCTGCTGCACGCAATGCAATGTTGATGAACAGATCAAAACACTGACAGAATCCATGGATGGCAGGCTTTTGAGTGTCCTTGCAAAGAAAGGTGGCTATATTGGTCACTGATTTGTTTTTGTTTTGTTTTTGAATGTCAGAAATATTTGTGAATGTTGAGATGTTATATTGGTTTCACTGGTAAAAATAAATAATTGAAATGGGTATATATTTGTTTTTTGTTAAGTTGCCTAATAATTATGCACAGTAATAGTCGCCTGCACACACAGATATCCCCCTAAAATAGCTAAAACTAAAAACAAACTAAAAACTACTTCCAAAAATATTCAGCTTTGATATTAATGAGTTTTTTGGGTTCATTGAGAACATGGTTGTTGTTCAATAATAAAATTAATCCTCAAAAATACAACTTGCCTAATAATTCTGCACTCCCTGTAATGTACACTGATCAGCCATAACTTGACCACTTACAAGTTAAGTGAATAACATAAACCACTTCAATACCGGGGACCTACACCCCCTTCCTGCCCAAGCCAATTTTCAGCTTTCAGCGCTGTCGCTGTTTAAATGACAATTGCGCAGTCATGCTACACTGTACCCAAACAGCTTTTTTATCATTTTGTTCCCACAAATTGAGCTTTCTTTTGGTGGTATTTGATCACCTCTGTGTTTTTTTTTTTTTTGCTAAACAAATAAAAAAAGACTGAAAATTTCGAAAAAAACTTTTTTCTTTTGTTTCTGTTATACAATTTTGTAAATAAGTAAATTTTCTCCTTCACTGATGGGCACTAATAAGGTGGCACTGACAGGCACTGATAAGGTGGCACTGATGAGGCAGCGCCTATGAGGTGGCACTGATGGCCACTGGTAGGCGGCACTGATATGCAGCACTGATGGGCATTGATAGCCGACACTGATAGGCTGTAATGTTGGGTAGTTGTGCGTGGCACCGATAGGTGGCACTGATGGGCATTGATACATGGCACTGATATGCATCCCTGGTGGCACTGGCAATGGTTAGGCATGGTGGATGGGCACTGATTGGCAGATGTCTTGGCACAGATTGGCATTTCCCTGGTGGTCTAGGTGTGGATGGCCATCCCTGGTGGTCCTGACGGCATGCTGGTGGTCCTGGGCGTACATCCGAGGGGAGAACTGCAATGATAAACAATCAGCATAACCCCCACCCCCCCCTGTGTCAGGAGAGCAGCCAATCGGCTCCCCTCTACTTGCACCTGTTTACATCGTGATCAGCCATGATTGGACACGGTGGCCGATCACGTGGTAAAGAGCCTTCGACGGAGGCTCTTTACCAAGATAGGTGTATCGGTGTGTCAGACTGACACACCGCACCACCGATCGCCGCAATGCTCTCCCCCACGGGCACGTGGCGACTGTTATCCTGCTGGACGTCATATGACGTCCAGTTAGGATAACTGAACCACCGCCCGGCCATCATTTTGCTATAGGCCGGGCAGGAAGTGGTTAATTATTAGTGATGAGCGGAATACGCCATATTCGATTTCGCAATATTTCGCGAATATATAGAATATTCGCGAATATTCGTTAATATCGTGTGCGAATGCGAAATTGATTGCGAAATTCTCGTCAACACGCGAAAACGGAGATCATTTCCTGGATTACTAAACTAATATGCACTAAACACTAACTCTACTTACACAAACTTATATGACTAAACTAAAGCTAATTTATTTTTTTTATACACAAAACACAGAAGGGCAGAGAACGTATTCGCGAATATTCGTTAATATCGAATATTCGTGATATTTTATCAAAAAAAAAAATTAGCGAAATTTCACTAGTGCGAATGCGAAATTGATTGCGAAATTCTCGTCAACACGCGAAAACGGAGATCATTTCCTGGATTACTAAACTAATATGCACTAAACACTAACTCTACTTACACAAACTTATATGACTAAACTAAAGCTAATTTTTTTTTTTTTATACACAAAACACAGAAGGGCAGAGAACGCATTCGCGAATATTCGTAATACGAATATTTGCATTGTGAATATTCGGCAACATAAAAGGATCGCCTCAGCTACTCGGCCCAGGGTCTCTAATCATACCAGCAATGCTTTTAGACGTCGATGGAAATCATTAGGATGTGATCTGTTTTAAAAATAAATTTGAAAAAATACGAATATTCGCAATAGCGAATATTCACCGCGATATTCGATTTATCCGCGAATACTCGAATATGCAATATTCGTAACGAATATTCGCAATGCGAATATTCGTGAGCAACACTATTAATTATCTTGTTAAAATGGCATCTGAAAGCTGGTGGGATATATTAGGCAGCAAGTAAACATGTTAAGGTTGATGCATTGAAAGAAAAAAAAGGGCATTGCAGTTTGTTGTGTATGGGATTACGTAGCCTCAGACTGGTAAGGGTGCCCAATCATGGTGATATGAACAGTTCCATTGCCGGCAATGAGGGGAAACTGTTCAGAACTGTCAAATCTCATGACAATTTGTGGGCTAAAACTGATATCTATTTTCCTTTTATTTTCAACCTATATCTATGTTACTTTGTTCATACTGAATAGAAGAGACACCCAGTCTTGGTTTGTGCGTTTTGCTTGCTTTTATCCTGGCTATTACAGATCGCATCCAATGGGAAATGCTGGAATTAATCATTTGCTTTCAACATGATAGTAAACATTTATTGATGACTGCATTCTCCTTGCTTACCGCATTAAACATATCAGAAAGATGAAGTTACCATTCAAGTTCCAGCCCGTAATTTTTTTTTTTTAAGTCAGCAGCTAAAAAATTCTGTAGCTGCTGCCTTCTAATATAAGGACACTTACCTGTCTAGGTATCCCGTGATGTCGGCACCCCTACCCGATCCGCTCATTGGCTCCGGGTGCAGGTGCCAGTGTTTTAACAGAAAGCTCCTACCCATCAGAAAGTGCAACCAAAGTGACGCTCCATCGCAGCCATCTTGGTACACCCGCGCTCGGCCATGCTAAGCCTACAGTCAGAACTCGCGAAGCGGACATCTTTTTACATCCACCAAAGTCTTGCATTTCACACTTATTTTAAGAGTAAACTGAGCTTATATTATGAAATACAGGATTTTGAAATACGTCAAACTGTTTGATGTTAAATTCTTAAAATCAGCTTTGTTTTGATAGATTAGCAAATCTGTGAGATCAGCAGACTTGCCAATGCTTTTAAAATTCAACATCAAGACAGTGTCATACTGTACAGTGGAACCTTGGATTAGGAGCATAATCCGTTCCAGGAGAATGCTTGTAATCCAAAGCACTCACATATCAATGCGAGTTTCCCCATAGAAGTCAATGGAAACAAAGATAATTCCACATTGACTTCTATTGCATGCAATACTGCATATGACCAGAGGTCGGGGCCCCCGGAGAGACTCCGAAATACACAGAGACCGCTCGGATGCACTCGGAAAGAACTGGAAACACTCAGGAATGGAGTGTCACTGCCCCCTGTACCTCTGTCCAAATGTGGTACTGTACAACGCAGAGGCTTGAATCCTGCTTGTTTTGCGAGACAAACCGAATCAGGATTTTAAAAAAAAATGCTCTTATTGCGAAATGCTCGTTAACCGCGTTACTTGCAATCTGAGGTTCCATTGTATTTGACTATATAAGCTGAGTTTACTGGTAAAAATATGTGTGAAGTGCAAGCCTTTGGTGGGTGTAAAAAGATGTCCGCTTGCCACCTTATTTTTTTTTAAAACAATTTTTATTGAGTATATAAAAAGACAATTACACACAATAAATCAGCACATGTGTTACAGGATGAGGAAGCAGACAACTGGAACAAGAATGAATATCTGTAACATCATGACCAAGCTAAACATCAGGGTGGGAGGAGGGAGAACTTGGAGTTGGGCGACCTATATGTCTGCAGGTATCAAACAGCACTATTGTACGTAGATCAGAGTAAGAAACAGCGAAGACCTCTATTGTAAAGGGTCTAGGGGGGAGCAGTGGGTAAATTGGTAAATCTAGACTCTCTCCCTGTTACGTTTGCTTTGTCCTATAGAGAGGATTTCAGCAGTGCAGCCAAGGGCCAATTAAGGGCCCCCCCTTAGGCCGCTTAGGCCGCTCCGCTTGCCACCTTATGACTGTAGGCTTACTGCAGATGAGTGCAGGTGTACCAAGATGGCAGCGACCGAACGTCACTTCCATTACATTTTTTGATGGGTAGCGGCGTTCTGACAGGACCCCAGCATCTTCACTAATACAGCAAGTAAAGTCTTCCGGCTTCACAGCCTGTTTCCTACTGTGCATGCGTGAGTCGCGCTGCACTTTCTGAACAGTGCCACTGCCTTATGGGACCTGTGTGCCGCTCAGAATGCAGCGGGGGGGAGGAGGAAGGGCCGGAACAATTTCGTAGATCACTGCGATCATTGTGCAGTGATCTTACCCCGAAGTGGGAGCGGGTATCTGTTTTTGTTCCGCTTTAAAGCAAATTCACTATAGTATCAGGAAACTGCAGATTTGTACCTTAAAGGGGTTGTGAAGGAAAACATTTTTTTCCCTAAATAGCTTCCTTTACCTTAGTGCAGTCCTCCTTCACTTACCTCATCCTTCAATTTTGCTTTTAAATGTCCTTATTTCTTCTGAGAAATGCTCACTTTCAGTTCTTCTGTCAGTAACTCTACACAGTAATGCAAGGCTTTCTTCCTGGTGTGAAGAAAGACTCTTGAGGGGGGAGGGGGCAAGCAGGAGTGTCAGGACACCCACTAACACACAGCTCTTTTCTCTATCTGCAAAGTAGAGGAGGGTGTCCTGACTTGCCTGCTCGCCCCCTCCCCCCTCAAGAGGCTTTCTCCACACCAGGGAGAAAGCCTTGCATTACTGTGTGTAGTTACAGACAGAAGAACAGGAAGTGAGGATTTCTCAGAAGAAATAAGGACATTTAAAAGCAAAATGGAAGAATGAGGTAAGCGAAGGAGGACTGCACTAATGTAAAGGAAGCTATTTAAGGAAAAAAAACATTTCCTTTACAACCTCTTTAAGAAGCATCAAAAAAAATATTGATTATTAGCAGCTATGAACCTGAGATTAATAAAAGAGCTAGAATGGAACAATACAAAATCCCGACCAAGCATATTGTACAAAGTTTTGCAACATACTGTAGATCATATAATATCAGCTGTCAGCCACGAAACCTTTAAAATAAATTGTCACTTTTATTGGATTTTTGAACAGTTAATATATATGACCTCAAGCTGAATACCTAATTTAATGGGAGGCCTACATAAACCATACATTATCCTCCATAGATGTCGCACTATATTAATTGTTGCAGCTGTCTTAAAAACGCAGTAAGTGAATGTCTATGTTCAATCAGGAGCAAATTCCTCCTGACTTCAGCATGCAGCCCCATATACTGACATCTGTGCTACAAATGAATTATTATCTTAGCGCTGTATAGTTCTTTTTTTTCAGAGTGGTTAGTGAATCTTCATCTAATAACAAATTGGATTCTTCTTTTTTCAGTTGCTGACTGGAAAACCTCCAATCCATTTCTTGTCATAGGATAACACTGTGTTATTAAAGCAGCCGTGATGAAATGTTCCCTTGAGAAATCAGGTATTGATCTGGAATTGATTCACTAACCGCTCCTCTGGTCATTCCCTGACAGCATTCTCTCTCTTCAGATATTCAGCTTGGCGGTTCCCTGCTACCCAGCATTCCTACCCAGACTTCAATATTCACAATAGACCTCATTCATCTCTAGTCTCTAGATAATTGGAGCTGTAGAGGTGAACAATAGCTGTCTACTTCCCCTTTGGGTCACTTTATATTAATTTTGTTAACATCCTACAAATTCATTTGGCACCAATCCCATTAAGTTACTATAGAAACCACTAATATGATTAGACTAAAGTGATGATATACAATATGTCACAAAAGTGAGTACACCCCTCACATTTTTGTAAATATTTTATTATATCTTTTCATGTGACAACACTGAAGAAATTACACTTTGCAACAATGTAAAGTAGTAAAAAGTGTTGCCAACCGTCCGTATTTTTACGAACAGTTCATAAAAACTGGCACTTTTTTTCCCCATTCATGTGCTAGTAAAAATAGCCGAGATCGGTTCAGCTTGGAACTGCGCATGGAGATTGGAGGCAGGGGGTGATGGTGGAGGCGGTGGCACCGCAGAGGGGGATGGAGGCAGGGGGCAATGGAGGCAGGGGGAGATTGGAGGCAGGGGGTGTTAGTGGCAGGGGGTGATAGGAGGCAGGGGGTGTTGGTGGCACCGCAGAGGATGGAAGCAGGGGACGATGGAGGCAGGGGGTGATTGGAGGCAGGGGGCCTGGGGGAGATTGGAGGCAGGGGGAGATTGTGGCACCGCAGAGGGGGTGAAGGCAGGGGGTGTTCGTGGCAGAGGGGGATGGAGACAGGGGGTGAGGTGACTAAATAATTTGCCCTTATATCAAAAATATGTTTTTTTACCTTAATATCTACCTTAAATCACATTGCTATTTGCCTAGCGTACTTGTTTGTAGCTTAAATACTGAAATTTGGCTGCGCCAGTAAATTTCGGGTGTTGTGCCAGTAAATTTCAATCTGGTAGGTTGGCAACACTGGTAGTGAGTGTAGCGCTTGTGTAAATTTTGTTCAGATGGTGTCAAGCGTGTGTGTCGGCAACTAGGTGAGGAGTACAAAGACAAGTGTGTCTTGCCTACAGTCAAGCATAGTGGTGGGAGTGTCATTGTCTGGGGAGCTACAGTTCAATGAGGGAACCATGAATGCCAACACGTACTATGACATACTGAAGCAGAGCATGATCCCCTTCCCTTTGGAGACTGGGCCACAAGGCAGTATTCCAACATGATAATGACCCAAAACACACCTCCAAGATGACCACTGCCATACTAAAGAAGCTAAGGGTAAAGGTGATGAACTAGACAAGCATGTCTCCAGAACTAAACCCTATTGATCATCTGTGGGGCATCCTCAAATGGAAGGAGGAGCGCAAGGTCTCTAACATCCACCAGCTCTGTGATGTCATCATGAAAGAGTGGAGGAAGACTCCAGTGGCAACCAGTGAAGGTCTGGTGAACTACATGCCCAAGAGGGTCAAGGCAGTGCTGGAAAATAATGGTGGCCACACAAAATATTGACACTTTGGCCCAATTTGGACATTTTTCATAGGGGTGTACTCACTTTTGTTTCCAGTGGTTTAGACATTGATGGCCGTGTGTTGAGTTATTTTGAGGGGACAGCACATTTACCCTGTTATACAAGCTGTTCACTCACTACATTACATTGCAGCAAAGTATCATTTCTTCAGTGTCACATGAAAAGATAAAATACAATATTTACAAAAATGTGAGGGGTGTAATCAATCTTGTTAGATACTGTATATACAAAAGCCTGTGATATTGATAACACACGAAGTTCCACCCAAAAATGGAACTTCCGCTTTTCGGAATCCTCCCCCCGTCTAAGCCAGGTATTTTCTCCCACTTCCGGGCAAAGATAGCCGCAGTATCCGTGGCTATCTACGCCATGTCCGCCTCCTCCTCCGTCCTCCAACTGTCTTGTGGGAGACACACAGGTCCCAGAAGACAGCAGAGACCAGTGAGAGCATACAGCTCGACTCGCGCATATGCGCAGTAGGGAACCAGGAAGTGAAGTCTGATTTCCTTACTAAAGATGGCGGTGCCTCCACCCGAGAGCCTAGAGATAGATCGGCTTCGGGGTGCCCACAACGCAAGCGCCCTGGACAGATAAGTGTCCATATTTTAAAAGTCAGCAGCTGCAGTATTTGTAGCTGCTGACTTAAAAAAAAAAAAAAATTGGTGGAACTCCGCTTTAACTGTGGCAAAGTTAGACTATATCTAGACGAGGGTGCGCTTCCCTATGCACCAAAAGGCCACTTAACTAAAATGCAATATTTATTGTAAATCTTAAAAAGTATGTAAATGACCATAACAGGTATTGCTATAGGATGAGGTCAATGCCATTATATATAAAAAAAACAACGTTCTATCTCTATGTGGTAATATTAACATCTACCGAGTTTAAATGGTGAAAACTTATCTTGAATAGATATGTGTGGCACCCTCTACCATAGGTAGGTGCTGAGTGCAGGGAGTTTTGTATGTTAGCTGCCAGTGCAGGTAAATTTAAGCAGGCCTATGCTGCGAGCTAGACCTGTTTGTTTTCGATCTGGGGGCAGGGAGTGGTTGGTGTAGCAGTAGGTGACTGACATGTACTTCAGCTTTTGGATGCCTCCCCTGCTTCCAGTGAGAATGGTCTGGAAGAGGGGCAGGGCTGAGAGTTGGAGTGACATGGAGCACATGTGAGGAGCTCTGACCAACCCCCAACTAGGATTGGCAGGGGGCAGGCCTCCCACATATATTCACAGTCAACCTGCTGGGGGGGGGAGTTGTTGGCTGGGTGAACTGAAGGATAAAGTGCTAAACTGCAAGCAGGAGGAACACCCCCATCTGGGGGGGGGGTTC
This sequence comes from Rana kukunoris, assembly GCA_029574335.1. Taxonomy (NCBI): domain Eukaryota; kingdom Metazoa; phylum Chordata; class Amphibia; order Anura; family Ranidae; genus Rana; species Rana kukunoris. The sequence continues at coordinate 25,261 of JAJQKJ010001426.1, forward strand.
AGACGGAGGAGCTTGGGCGCTGGGAGGGAGCCTCTCCTTACAGCTCAAGATGGTGGGACAGGAGTACTAATGCTGTGACAGGAAAGTGATGTGCAGGAGGAGAAGTGTCCTAGAGGTAAAAGTCTGCAGGGAGAGTGTGGAAGTTCTGAAGTGAAGCTGTCAAGATTAGAGTCCGCCATTTTATGTCCTAACTGAGGAAGTGCAAAGTAATGAGTGAACTGCTTTAACATTTCCAAAGTAATGAGTGAATTCCTATAACATTTTGAACTAACCGTGCTGCCCCTGCCATCTGATTGCCATTCCCTGTTAATTTGGGGGGGGGGGGTGGATTTGGTTCGGTTGGTGGGGAGGGGGTGCATTGTGGAACCTGGCCTTGGGGCGGCAGGGAGAGCAAATCCGGCACTGCATCCAGTGGCCACATATAAAAATGAGATTAACAAAAAAAGAGAAGGTGTGCTAGTAAATACTATCTTACTTAAGATATGGGCTATTTCACCCCACAAAAAAAGAAAAATGGAGAGGAGGGGGCAAAAAATGCATCTTACACATGGATATACACTGAACTTTCACATGCAGCAAAAACACAAATGTTCACTGCTGTGCCGCAATTGGTTCAGCTCAATGTTATATGCTGATTCCAGTTACAAAGCTCGCAACTAGGGGCTATTTATTACAGAGAATACTATGATAGAACCACAGGGTTGCAACAGTTCTATTCAGGTATCCAAGGCATCTTATGCAGCGTACACACGAACGGATTTTCCATTTGAAAAAAAATCTGATGTTTTTTCCGCCAGAATTCTGCTCAAGCTGTCTTGCATACACACGGTCACACCAAATTCCGACTGTCAAGAACGCGGTAACGTACAACATTACGACGAGCCTAGAAAAAAAAAAAAGTTCAATGCTTTCGAGCATGCGTCGAATTGTTTCCGAGCATGCAGGTTTTTTTCCTGTTGAAATTCCATACAGACGAACAGATTTTCCAATAGCAATTTTTTTCCGTCTGAAAAATAAAGACATGTTCTCTATCTAAGTCTGTTAGAATTCGCAACAGAAAAAGTCTGATAGAGTATACACACGGTCGGAATATCTGATGAAAAGCTCCCATCTAACTTTTCCGTCGGAAATTCCAACCATGTGTACAGGGCATAAGGCTTAAAGCTGAGCTCCTTTCAGCTTCTTTTGCTGCACTGAAATCCCATGTGGTGCTGTCAGCCCATATAGTTCACCTTTTTGGAATACAGAATACCTACACCTTTATGTTATGAATGTAGCGCTCACCCCCGAAGGAGCCGCTGTTGCTCGGGTTCCCTGTCCCTGTTCCCGAAACTCTGTAAATACCACCACACACATCTGGCTGGGGAATATTTATTGCTGATGTATATGCAGTACAGTGGCAAGAGAGATGAACAACTGTTAGGCTGCATTCACACCTAGGCATTTTAACACCTGAAGCGCGACGCTACAATACGCCGGAGGGATGAAATAACATTATTGTCTATGGTGACTGTTCACATCTTAACGCCGAACGCCAAAACGCCGGTCGCGTGAAGCTCAAACAAGTCCCGGACCTTTTTTTGTTGCGCGTATCGGGCGGTTTAGGCGTATTTGAGCGTTTCCATTTCCCATAGAAAGTAATGGAAACGCTCGATTCAAGTGACTTGCGTGACAACGAGCATTTGCTACGGGCGTTTTGCCGCTCTAATCAATAGAACTTTTCACCCAGGCAGAAGAATAAAACAAATCTACCAACATAGCAACAAGTGATGAAAAGATGATAATTGTTCCTATTGTTCCTATCTCTGTTAACACAAGTCAGGACAGCAGAAGAATACAAATAAACTTAAAGCGGAGCTCCACCCAGGAAAACAACATTTTCCCATGTTGTTTAAAAAAATAAAAATAAAAAAACCTGAAAAAAAAAAAAATACTCACCCGAAATACCTGTTGCTATGCGGAAGTCTGTAATCTGCCTCACCTGCACCGCGGTCCGATTTCTTCTTCTCCTTCTCCTTGTGAATGGGGCGCGCTGCTTTCTGGGAACTGTGTGTGTTCTCAGAGAGCAGCGCGCCCATTCACAAGCCAGCGTGAGACTCACGCAGGCGCAGTAGGAAATGGGCAGTGAAGCCGTACGGCTTCACTGCCTGTTTCCCATAGTGTGGATGGTGGCGCGGGACCCGGAGCGATCGTGGGACCGGCATCGGGGGGCCCATCAGCGCGGGCAAGTAGGACAAGGTAAGTGTCCTTATTTAAAGTCAGCAGCTACACTGTTAGTAGCTGCTGACTTTAAAAAAAACAATTGCGGTTGGAGCTCCGCTTTAAGATATGTTCTTAATTTGCCCAGAAATACACTTTAAAACAAATGTACAATGTAAAAATTTGGAAACTAATGAATGTCACAAAGCCATGATTCTCACTTAATGTTCCTAATTTCCTTGGGTAATTTCTTTTGTGCCTGGCTAAACTCCACTAATCTTGAATCTTGAGTTCTAAAAATGTGTGTTTCATAAAAAAAAAAAAAAATACAGATCCTCTTTTTATTGATGAAACCAATCACAAAAAAATGAAGAGTCGATTGACTAACAGTTAATATGTTGCTTGGATTCAGCACAAAGGACTCATTAAACCCAACCTTTTGACACTCTGTCATGCAGTGGTATTTGTGGCAAAGTGATCTGTGATCACAACCATATGCATCCCATTATGAGCAGAAGTTGTGTACTACAGAGATTCCTGGTGTCTCACTTTCCCTTAACACAAAGTTTGCTGAATTAAATATATGAAAGTGACTGACTATTTAATAATGTACACACTTTAAAAAAATCCATTTCACACCTACTTCTATGTCCAAATAAACCTCAAGGTTATCTCAAGATAACATTCCTTTAATAGCCTTCAGACCATATTTTGTGTGCCAAGAACTGTAACCCATAGAAATCTATATTTTTAATTAGGGTTGTCCCGATACCACTTTTTTAGGACCGAGTACAAGTACGGATACTTTTTTTCAAGTAGTCGCCGATACCAAATACCGATACTTTTTTTAAATGTGTCCCCAAATGCAGCCGTGTCCTCCCACAAATGCAGCCATGTCCCCCACATATTGCAGCCATGTCATGTCCCCCACATGCAGTCATGTATGTCCCCCCACATATTGCAGTCATGTATGTCCCCCCCACATATTGCAGTCATGTATGTCCCCCCACATATTGCAGCCATGTATGTCCCCCACATATTGCAGCCATGTATGTCCCCCACATATGCAGCCATGTATGTCCCCCACATATGCAGCCATGTATGTCCCCCACATATGCAGCCATGTATGTCCCCCACATATGCAGCCATGTATGTCCCCCACATATGCAGCCATGTATGTCCCCCATATGCAGCCATGTATGTCCCCCATATGCAGCCATGTATGTCCCCCATATGCAGCCATGTATGTCCCCCATATGCAGCCATGTATGTCCCCCATATGCAGCCATGTATATCCCCCATATTGCAGCGATGCGTCCCTCATACCTTTTAGATATGCTGATGCCGCCTCTGCTGCATACCGCCGTATCCCCCTGCACAATCGCGTAGTGCATTACAAGCTTTCATTCTAAAAACTTGTAAATGGCCACGCTCCGTGTATTAAAACTCCCCTTCTCCGGATGGAGGGATCCGTCCAATCCCACGCAAGGGGGAGTGTCTATACGCGGATTCGTGCATAGACACTCCCCCTTGCTCGGGATTGGAGGGATCCCTCCAATCCGGAGAAGGGGAGTGTCAATACACGGCCATTTACAAGTATTCAGAATGAATGCTTGTAATGTAAGCTATGCGATTGTGCAGGGGATACGGCGGTATGCGGCAGCGGCAGCGGCGGCGTCAGCGTATCTAAAAAGGTATGAGGGACGCATCGCTGCAATATGGGGGGGGAAGTATTCTATTTCAGTATCGGGGGTATTTGCGGGAGTACAAGTACTCCCGCAAATACTCGGCATCGGTCCCGATACCGATACTAGTATCGGTATCGGGACAACCCTATTTTTAATGAAATCAGATTAGTGAAACACAAGTACTGACTGGTTGTTATGAATTACTACATTTTGCCTAAATAAATTGGCCTATAGAGATGGCCAAACAGACCTACAAATACATTCAAATCTTGTGGAACAGCTCAAGTAGAAGACAGGCACCAAGAAGACAGACCACAAGAGATAAAAGACTGGCATGTTTTGTCACCATTTAGATAAATGACAACTGTTCATAGCTGTGCTCAGTCAGAAGTGTCAGTGTGCTGACAATCATTGCCTGTGACATACACCTGACACCCCTGGTATGTGACATATGGACCTCTCAAGGTGGTATCAAAGGGTCTTTAGAAGTTGTGCATGGTCAGCAGCTGGGAGATATCGGAAAAGTTTATCATATTGTCCCATACCAAATATATATAAAAAAATAAGGATTTTCAATGTATGTTTACAAACATCCACTTGAACTGATCATATGGATTGCTTACAGGGTTAAAATTGTATATCACCTCAACAATTGTTCACAATTATGGCGATATACAATAATAATCCTGTAAGCAATCCATATAATCAGGATCAAGTGTATGTATAAAAAAATACAGGGCCATATTCAGGTAGAGTTAGGCTGGAGTATCAGTGATACTCCAGCCTAACTGTCACTTTAAGCCGGCGTTTTTGTTTTCTGTAACCAGAAAACAAGAAACGCTGGGTTGGCGTTCCGATGCGATCGGCGCAATTGAATTTCGCCATCGCATCGCAACTTTATTTTAAAAATGGCGCCGGGGGTGTTCCCGCTGATTTACGCTGAAAAAATATGTTAATCAGCGGGAATCGGCAATTCACGATCGTATTCGGGCGCGACGCAGTGACTTTCCGACGTTTCCGTAAGCGATAAGCGGCGTAAAGATAAAGCGGCCCCCTAGTGGAGTATCCTATGTTAAGTATAGCCGTCGTCATCGCGTCAAAAAAAAAAAAAATCGCGACGCTTGCGTAAAACGTCCATGAATGGGGATTTGACGTCATTGACGTTCACTGACAGAATTTGGAGCATGCGCACTGGGATGCATTGACAGTCGACGCATGCGCAGTACGTTCGCCGCGGGATCGCGCTTAGTTTAAATAATACACGCCCCGTACCCGCCCATTTTGAATTCCGCCGGCTCATTTGCGATACGCTGCCGCAACTTTAGGAGCAAGTGCTTCATGAATAACAGCACTTGCTCCTAAAATTTCGCCAGCGTAACGTAAATGAGAAACGTTACTCCAGAGCAAAGATGCTCCAATCTACCTGAATCTGGCCCACATTATATGCTGGCTATGTGCATTATATTGTGATGTTATTGTCTTCTTTATAGATACGTTAAACTTGTATGGAGCAAAGAAGTTATGTTTTTTGGGTTACATAGTTGCATAGTTATTCAGGTTGAAAAAAGACATAAGTCCATCCCAGTGGCGTATGTAGGGTATGGCAGCTATGGCAAGTGCCATAGCTGCCATATGAATGGGGCGCTGTTGAGTGGCTGGGCAGCAAGGCACTTACCAGGGTCTGAGGGTCTCTTCTTCCCTCTTCCCAAGCATAAGCAGGATCTCCTTTTCAGCACCTTTGCTAATGGACAATGGCAGCGCTATCCCTGCTAAGTTCAGCCACGGCCCTCCCCTGTTCTCCCAGGCTCTCCCATTCCATCTGGTCGGATTGGCAGCGCACAAAGAAGAAGGAAGAACATCAGTTTCTCCCTCTCCTCTGTGAAAACTGAGGCCTTAAGTGATGAAGATTTCATCACTTCCAGTATTGGTTCTGCATTTACCTGGCATTGGAGGGCAGAGGAGGGATCAGGGGTTTAACCCAAGATTTCTCCATTAAAAAAATTTGTCACTACCCAAGGTATCACAAGGGATGATAAATATCACTAGTTTTGTTAGCTGTTTTTTTTGTTAAGGTTATCTGAAAGATGGGTTTCAAATGTTTTCGACAGGGGCGCAGTTTCAGTGCTTGCCATAGGCGCTATTTTCGCTAGATACGCCTCTGGTCTATCCAGTGCAACCATAAAAAAAAAAAAAAAGAATATACAATATTATACAATCCCATATACCCAATTCTGTACCCACAGTTGATCCAGAGAAAGGTGAAAAACCCCAGCAGAGCATGATCCAAATTGCTACAGCAGGGGAAGAAAATCCTTCCTGATCCCCTGAGAGGCAATCAGATTTTCCCTGGATCAACGTTACCTATAAATGTTAGTACCCAGTTATATTCTGTACATTTAGGAAAGTATCCAGGCCTTTTTTAAAGCACTTTACTGAGCTGGCCAGAACCACCTCTGCAGGGAGTCTATTTCACATTTTCACAGCTCTTACTGTGAAGAAACCTTTCCGTATTTGGAGATGAAACCTCTTTTCCTCTAGATGTAAAGAGTGCCCCCTTGTCCTCAGTGTTGACCGTAAAGTGAATAACTTAAGACCAAGTTCACTATATGGACCCCTTATATATTTGAACATGTTGATCATATCCCCCCTTATTCTCCTCTTCTCCAGAGTGAATAAATTCAATTCCTCTAATCTTTCCTCATAGCTGAGCTCCTCCATGCCTCTTATCAGTTTGGTTGCTCTTCTCTGCACTTTCTTCAGTTCCCCAATATCCTTTTTGAGAACTGGTGCCCAAAACTGAACTGAACTTATGTCTTATGTTTTCCCAATGGCACTTTGAAAATCTTTATTTGTTTTATATAAATTTGGTATGGTGCTTCTACATGGATGCTGCCTCCAAGAAAGGATATTTAATCTACCACTTGGTATTTTATCTAACAGTTTATACCTATTGGCACATATTTTGAGCCATTATTGTAATGTAAGTTAAGGTCCTTTTTTGTGTATTATGTATACTGTATGTTTCACATCTTTACATTGCTTTTCACTGCAATCTCTCACTAACTGCCATAATAAATTTTAGCCATAAGATAGTAAACTGATTTCAATCAGACAGTTATGACTTGTAAGCATGACAGATCCAACTGAGAAAAGGAAAGAAATGGTCCTAATAGAAGCCCCAAGATGAGGTGCCTCTATGGGCCAAGAAGCTATAAAGGTAGTGACGGACAGTGATTGAATACAAAATAGAATTTTATTAAATATACAAGGTAATGATATAATTTAAACTATATACAGTCTCTTGTGTATAAAAAGTTCCGAGCTGGAACAATTGTTGCAAATAATTCAACAGTAAGTGGCCAGATCCAACCACTGTGCAACACGAAGCAAACCACACATACTGTAGAAGCAAAACTAACACATATACAGGCTTAAAGCGGGGGTTCACCAAAAAATTATAAAAAAATTAAATCCAGTAGACTCAGCATGCTAAGGACATTTATTGTATGTAGGTCTTCTTTTTTTTTTTTTGTCTCCCCGTACATACCGTTATATTGTCATTTTGTTCAGGGCTTCCAGGTTCTGGACTGGGCATTCCTATGCTTGGATTAGATGATTGACGGCTTGTGAAACAGTTCCCCTGTCGCACAACGTGCGTCACGAGATTTCCGGAAATAGCCGAGCTGCGAGTCGGCACTATACGGCGCCTGCACAGTCAGCTCTGCAGGGCAGGCGCAGGCACCGTATAGCGTCGTAAAGAGCCGAGTCCCCCTCGGATATTTTCGGAAGGCATGACGCGCTTTACCCGCACGTCAATCATCTATGCCTCGAGCACAGCGCATCTCCTGGGAGACATTGCGCAGAGCTCCCCGTCGGGGAAAAGGAGCGACATGCCCACTCCCCGCAAGGAAGAAGACCCGGAAGTGAGGCTGAAGACAGGTAAGTGTACAGATTTTTTTTTAAAAGACAACGCTACAAGCCTTTATTAAGGCTGAAGATAGTATAGCTAGAAAGTTTAGTTTGAGGGTGAACCTCCGCTTTAATTATTATAGGAGTGTATTGAGTTCATGAAAACTCTTCAACGTTACTGCACTCTATTGTACTTTAATATGTGTTCTAAGCAACAAAATGTACCTTGGATGTAGACTTCTCTTGAAACTGATCCTGCAACCAGGCCCTCTATAAAGCTGTATATTCCTTAAATAACTGGATTCGCAGCTTGCTGAACCACATTTAAGAATGTGCCTCTACCTTTTTATTTCTAAACTGATATGCGTGAGCAGCTTCCTCCTTAACAAATAAGGCAATATAGTTTTACCTTCTGCTAAAACATACTAAAGCCATTTTTGCTAGTTTTAGGGTCTGAGCGAGCCCCCCCTTTTTTCTTTCTTTCTCTCTTTGTTATGTAAAAATGGTGTTGAACATTCACACAACTTTTGTCTACCATTCCTCAACTAAAGTTCCCTTTTTATATAATTCTGAATAATGACATAACATGTACCAGGGATTTGACAACTCGATCGTCGATAGAACCCATTTTTTACTGTACAGTCATTTTATCAGTTTGGATTTTTAACATTTATTGATTGCTTTTTTTTACTGATTGTATAGATTTCTTTTAAATTGCCACAACTTTAATAAACATATATTTAACAAAATAATATATGTAGTACTTTGTAGTGCCTCCTTATTATATCAAGCTAATTGATCGAAAACGTAACATATTTTTTTAACACAAAATTGGCAGCCAATGGTATATACAGTATGGCCTCATACACCTACCGAGGAACTCGTCATAAACAAACATCGTTTTCCTCGACGAGTTCCTTGTCAGGCTTGTCGAGAATCTTGTCAAGCTTTCCTTGCATACACACTGTCAAGACAAAATCTCATCATTCTCAAACGCAGTGACGTACAACACGTACGACGGCGATATAAAGGGGTAAGTTCGATTACACTGGCGCCACCTTTGAGACTCCTTTTGCTAATATCATGCTACTGCGTGTTAAGTAAAAGTTTGGTGAGAGACGATTCACGCTTTCCAGTCTGTTACAGCATGACGAATGTGCCATTTCCATTAAGAACGGTACTTTTACCGAAGGTGCGCTCCTGTCTCATACTTTATTCTGAGCATGCGCGGTTTTCTAAGCATACACAAGAATGTGTTTCCCATTGTAAACCAGCCAGACGAGAAACACGATGAGGAAATTGAGACTCCTGACGAGGAAAAAGAGAACTTGTTCTCTTTTTTTCTCGTCAAGTTCCACAACAGTTTTCTCGGCGAAAAAACATACACGCGACCGTTTTCCTCTGCAAAAAAGCTCTCCCACCAAGTTTCTTGATGGATTCTGTCGAGGAAAACAGTCATGTGTACGAGGCCGGAGTCTTATACAACTTAATGGTGAAGATATTCGTTAGGGTCTAACATGTACAGGTAAATTGGTGGGCAGCACCAAACCTTATTCCAAATCTCCTGAGACTAGCAGTTAGAGGCCTCAGTGCCTTAAAGTGGTAATAAACCCAAAACCAAAAATCCAGTATATTGCATTCATTAGATTAGTATTATTTTTTAGGCTTTTTCCCCCTCTTTTCACCTGGTGATGTGGCCAGTGACATATTATCCTGCGTACACACAACCGGTTTTTCCATTGGAATAAACTCTGACAGGTTTTTCCGATGGAATTCCGCTCAAGCTGTCTAACATCACATGGACACACCAAATTCCGACTGTCAAAAGATGTTCTCTTTCCGATGGAAAAAGTCAGGTGGGGCATACACACGGTCAGAATATCTGATTAAAAAAATCTATCTGACTTTTTTTTTTGGAAATTCCAACTGTGTGTACGCGGCATAAGAGTCCCTCCACTCTGGATGGAGGAGCACAGGGGCACTTTTGACAGCAGCATTGTCAGTGCAGGGGGGAGGGGAGTGTTAGATGTACTAGCAGATTTAGATACACTAACAAATTGAAGTCAAACTCCAGCTAACACTTTATAAGCAATTACAGTACACAGTTTTTTCCCCTTTGGGATTAATGGTTTGTCTTAACCCTGTAACTGCTACATCTGCAGAAAAACGTGTTCTTTTGAAAAAGAACAGACTTACAGGCAGGATTACCAGGTGAAAATAAAGGAAAGAAACGAATGCAATCACCACATCTAAGCAGGGCCGTCTTAATAGCATCATGGCCCCCTGGGCAAAGTAATGCTCTGGGGCCCCTACAATGGAGACAGCACAGGTAAACAGACATCAAGTATGTAGGAAGCAGACAAGCGGAGCTTCCCCCTTTTGGGTCCGAGCATTGCTGGCGCTCTGGCCCCACCCTTCCCTGCTGGCTGTGAAATAGGTATCGTTCTGCACAGCATGGCACACCACTGCCAGCCTGCCTCCCCTGTGCCATCATGGGGGCCCCCAATTTCTGGGCAACATGGGCTCAAGGAGCAGCTTATTTGGAGAAAGTGCAGGGGCCCCCCATGCAGCTGGTGCCCCTGGGCAGTGCCCAGGCGTGCCCTCTCATTAAGATGGCCCTGCAGCTAAGGATTGATAAGCTGCAATAAAATGCATGGTTTGCTTTTGTGTTCAATACTGCTTTGAATTTACACTGCAGATATACAGTAGAGCTTAGAGAAGGAGTGCCTAGAGACACTTATCTACCAGGAAAAAAAAAAAGGAGGAATTTAAGACAAAAGGTAATTTTTTCATGTTCGGTTTGTGACAAAACAAAATCTTTACTAGATTTGCTCTTTTGTGTTGTGATTACGGGTTACACTTTTTTTTAAAGCTGAAGTTTAGGTTTTGTTCAAAAGCAACAACAACGTACATATTAGTTATGTGTAATGGTGTGTATCCCATTACCTGCATACGGCGGCTTCTGTTAAAAATTCCTCTGCAATGCCTCCTCACAGCTGCCACATACTGTCCTGAGTGTCTCTCTTCCAGCATGGTGAAGGTTATTAGCAGCCGATGCTACTGAAAGAAAAAAAAAACTTCTGCACTCTCTACCAATCACAGAACTTGTATTACTACATTCCTACAATTTATTGTGTAGCACCCTCTACCTTGGGTAGGTGCTAGGGTTTGTTTTTTAGCCAGTGCAGGTAAATTTAGGCAGGAAGCTAGGCCTATTTGTTTTGATCTGGGAAGTGGTTTAGTGTAGGCTGGTGACCCACAGATAGCATTAACTTTTGGTTACCTCCCTCTGGCCTCTAGAAGATTCTAGAGGCAGAGGAGGGGGGAAGAGAGGTGGAGCTGTCTGGGGTATGGTAAGGAGCCCTGACCAATCCCCAACTAGGATTAGCAGGGGGCAGGCCTCCTTAAATAACTTGAGTCAGCCCAGCTGGGGAGGAGTTGTTAGAGTAGAAGAACTGAGAGATGGAGTGTTGGAGCCTTGGAGGGAGCCCCCAAGTCTGGGGAGGTGACCTTGAGCCAGGGACTCGAAGCTGTGATGGAACCCCACAAAACCCAAGTGGTGTCCTGAACAGGAGCAGGAGAGAACAGCGGGGAACACTGCTGGACAAGTCTTCAGGAGTGATCCACCAGGTGTCGTGAGTGACAGGCACAGTCAGGAGAGCTGGGAGAGGCATGCCAGGAGTGGATGTAGAGCCTGCGGAGAGACTGTGATGTTATTGGCATTGAAGTCGGGAGGCTGCAGCCAGGAGGGCTGTCAGAGTCTGCATAGGACTGACTGGGACCAGTAGTCCACCTTAGTACAGCTGGCACTCAAGACCTTTTCTTCTATTGCTATCTGTTGCTACACCAAAGGAGCCTGCGGTCCCTGCCAGCAAATGGCAAATCCTTAAAGTTGGACTTAATTCAGAGTTGGGCCTAACCATGTGCTAGCTGTGCCAGGAACCAAGTATTGCACGGGAGAGAAGTAACAGTCTATAAATAAGCATTGTGCTGGAGAAGTCTCAAGCTTTAGAGAACGGACCGAACGTTCACGCGAACATTTAGAACCCCATTGACATCTATGGGACTCAAACGTTCGAATTCAAAAGTGTTAATTATAAAGCCCAATATTCAAGTTTAAAAACGGTAGTTTCTTCAGGAGCAGTGATTTTAATTATGCTTAAAGTGAAAAAAAAAATTCCTTTAAATATCGTACCTGCTGGATGTCTATAGTATGCCTGTGAGGTGGCACGTGTTTAAAGAAAACAAAAGGCGATTACTATAAGAAAAAGGTAATTTAATACTGCTTGCGGCTTTAATGTAATGCTTGGTCCCTGGCCCTGCAATATGGATGAAAATCACTGAAAAAAAATAGCATGGGTTTGCCTGCCACCTTTCCCCCCAGGTCATTACAAGATCCTTTGGCCCTATATACTTTGAACAGCAGTATACAGGCGATGCAAACAAGACAAGGACTGTAGGTTTGTTAAAGGGGTGTTCTAGCCATAAATGAATGTATGTTTATTAAAAGTCAGCAGCTACAAAAAGTGTAGCTGATGGCTTTTAATAAACATACACTTACCTGCTCCAGCGTTCCAGCGACGCGTCGGGCGGGGCTCCGCTCCTCTTCCCCCTCCCCGGCTTTCGGCTTCACGGCCGGGCACCCACTACGCATGCGCAAGCGGCGCTGCGCTATTCGATTGGACAGGCTATGTCACGTGTAATAGGCGATAGCCTACAGGGAGGGGCTGCTGTAGGCGATTAAGTTTAATTGCCTAACCAGCCCCTCGGCGGAAGGAGGAAGTGGGACAGGAAGTCCCACTCCTCCTGAAAGCCCCCACTCCCCCCCCCCAAAAAAATTACATGCCAAATGTGGCATGTAAGGGGGTGAGGAGTGGGATAAGCGGAAGTTCCGTTTTTGGGTGGAACTCCGCTTCAAGTAGAATCTGAACCATGTCATACTTTGCTGCTGCATATTGCACAATTTCCAAGTGGGTTTAGTTACAAAGTAATGAGCACACTTGCACTATGCACCACCAAGTGGGTTCAGTTGCAAAGTAATAAGAACACTTGCACTATGCACCACCAAGTGGGTTTAGTTGCAAAGTAATGAGCACACTTTCACTGTGCACCACCAAGTGGGTTCAGTTGCAAAGTAATGAGAACACTTGCACTATGCACCACCAAGTGGGTTCAGTTGCAAAGTAATGAGCACACTTGCACTATGCACCACCAAGTGGGTTCAGTTGCAAAGTAATGAGCACACTTGCACTATGCACCACCAAGTGGGTTCAGTTGCAAAGTAATGAGCGCACTTGCACTATGCACGACCAAGTGGGTTTAGTTGCAAAGTAATGAGCGTACTTGCACTATGCACCACCAAGTGGGTTCAGTTGCAAAGTAATGAGCACACTTATACGTATACAGCAAGTTGGTTTAGGTGCACTGAGCACACGGGCAATACAACACGTGAGAACACTGCAGCTAGCACAATCAACTGCCTGACAAATTAGGAAGAAGTAATCTAAATAAACTATACAGGGCCAGATTCAGATACATTTTCGTATCTTTCCGGCAGCGTAGCGTATCTCATTTACACTACGCCGCCGGAAAGTGTAAAGAGCGGCAGGTCCCGTATCCAGAAAGAACTTGCGCTCTAAGTTACGGCGGCGTAGTGTGAATGGGCCGGCGTAACCGCGCGTAATTCAAAATAGGCAGGTAGGGGGCGTGTTGTATGTTAATGACTCGTGACCCCACGTAAATGACTCGCCGAACGAACGGCGCATGCGCCATTCGTGGACGTATGCCAGTGCGCATGCTCAAAATCACGTCGCAAATAGTCAATGCTTTCGACGTAAACATAACTTACGCACAGCCCTATTCGCGAACGACTTACGCAAATGACGTAAACAACGGAAAATTCGACGCTGCCCCGACGTCCATACTTAACATTGCGTACACCTCACAATAGCAGGGGTAACTTTACGCCGGAAAAAAGCCTTACGCAAACGACGTAAAAAAATGCGCCGGGCGCTTGTACGTTTCTGAATTGGCGTATCTAGCTCATTACCATATTCGACGCGTAAATCGACGGAAGCGACACCTAGCGGCCAGCGTAAATATGCAACTTAGATACGACGGCGTAAGAGACTTACGCCGCTCGTATCTTAGCAAAATTCCGGTGTATCTTGCTTTCTGAATACAGAAAAAAGATACGCCGGCGCATCCTAGAACTTACGCGGCGTATAAACAGATATACACCGACGTAAGTTCTTTCTGAATCCGGCCCATAGTGTATAAATATATGTACAACTCCTGGGATGTATATATATCCTCTAAACACTGTAAATTTAACTGACTAGCCTGCCTCCTCTATCTAGCTAGAAAAAAAGACAATGGGGTAGATTCACGTACCTCGGCGCATCTTTATGCGGGCGTAGCGTATCTTCATTACGCTATGCCGACGCAACGTTGAGAGGCAAGCATGGAATTCACAAAGGAAAAGCTCCCAATGTTGCGCCGGCATAGCATATATTCGTCGACGTAAGCCAACGTAAGTCAAAGTAGGTGAAAGTGGGCTGGAAGTGGGCGTGTAACATTTAAATGAAGCGTGACCCCATGCAAATGATGGACTGAGCTTCAAACAAGTACTAAAAACTAACGGCTCATGCGTCGTATCTTGGACTCATCCCAGTGCGCATGCTCACAGTCACGTCAAAATAACTGCCTAAGATACGTCAAAACACTGCCTACGAATGTAACCTACGCAGAGCCCTATTCACGTACTACATAAACGGCGTATATGAGGAATAACTTTACTTTACTTTTTATGTTTTTATTTTGTTATTTCGTTAGTTAGGCACTGTCTCTGTTAGATAGAAGGTCATTGTTTGCTTTGTGAATCCGGGCCAATCTCTCTCTCTCTCTCTCTCTCTCTCTCTGTCTGATCTGTAACCAGCCCTGGAACACACTACACGAGGCCGCCCTGCAGGCGGCCTTTCATATTGTGAGGCGTGTGCTAAAGCCCTGAGCCATAATTGGCCAAAGTCACCCTGGCTTTGGCCAATTATGTCTCTCCGTTTTTTGCGCGCTGTTATTGGCCAAGCATACGGGTCATAGTGCATGCGTGGCCAATCATCAGCGCGCAATGCCGCAGTGAATTATGGGCCGTCGCGCGTCACTCGAATTTGGCGCGAACCACCCGTTTTGTTCGTATTTCGACGAACGGTCGAACATACAATGTTCGAGTCGAACATACGTTGGAGTCGAACACAAAGCTCATACCTACTTGCCACTGCTAATGCTACGGTGGATACCATGCCAACATGGGGCATAACGACCCAATGTGGGGGAGAATGACTAGCTTCAGATCTGGTCATTGACCTGCAACAGAGAAAAGATATACCTGTGCTCAAATGCCAATAGCTTGTACATGTATTTGAACTATCAAGTGCTAAAGGGATGTGGGCACATATTAACACCACAAATTCTGGATGAACCCTCTGCACACTGCTACACCATTTTGAGCCCTGTGTTGGCATGGTGTCAACCGCAGTATTTGCAGTGGCAGGGTAGTGTAGGACTGGCCAGATAAGGGATTACTTTGAAGTAGTTGGCATACCTTCCCTGATTTGGAGCAATGTGCCTCTGTCCCTCATTTGTCCCTCATTTTGGTCTGATTTATATAGATGTATATAAAATGAACTTTCTATCTATCAAAAAGTGTTTCCCAGTGCTAAACCTTTCATCAAATTTCTAAATTGCTGCATTTGTAAATCCCAGAAGCCAATATAAAGGAATAGTAGTGGTAAAAAAAAAGCACTTGTGGGTTTAACCAATCTTATTTTTTTGTACAATTCTCCTTTAAGGGGGCATGGCAAGGGGTGTGTCCTATACCTGCATACTTTTGCTGATAGGTGTCCCTATCTCAGAAAGTTGGGAGGTAGAAGTTGGTCAGCCTAAAGCATGTATTACAATATATATAAACAAATATCCCTGTTTTTCATTGCATAATTTGCTGTGAAGGGTCTAGCAGTATGCAGAGGGTCCATCCAGAATTTGTAGTGTTAATGTGGTCACACCCCTTTAGCGATAGTTTAAATACATGTACAAGCTATTGGGATTTGAGCACAGGTATATCTTTTCCCCTTTTTTTTGTATGTCACATTTTTACGTACTTTTAAGGTGCGCTGCCATTGATTTCTATTAGGCCGCGTACACATGATCAAACATATCTGCTGAAACTGGTCCGCAGACCAGTTTCAGCGGACAGATTTGATCGTGTGTACGGCCTAGCAAACAGGTTTCCAACAGACAAAAGTTTTAAAGCATGCTTTAAAACTTGTCTGCTGGAAAGCTGTCTGTCGGATATGTCCGCTGGTTAGTACGCCTAACCAGCGGACCGAAATTTCCTGCATGCGTCGAATGGATTTGACGCATTCGTGGAGGTATTTTACTACCTGGTTTGGTGATGTGGGGGTGTCAACGTCACCGCCACGTCACCGCGCTGTCTGTGTGTACACACATCAAACCAAAACATCCCAGGAGACATGTCCGATGAAAACGGTCTGTCGGACCGTTTTCATCGGATATGTCTCCTCGTGTGTACGCGGCCTTAGAGTGCGCATTTTGATAAATGTGCATCAGAATCCAATGGTATCGAGCCTAAAAACACGTGTAAAATGTGCAATAAAATGCAACACGCCAAAAAAGCATTGCACACATGTGATCAGGCCCTTAATCACTGACCAGTGTAAGCAGCGGAAAGCTTATTTTGTCTCCTTTATAATATAATTTTTGATTAAACACAAAATGAATACAAAAATGAAGTTATTTGCTGAATCCAACTTCAGTCTCACTGAATTACAACCCCCAGATGAAAAGATAGGTCTTTTTCTCATGAATGCTGCTTGAGCTAACGCTACATCTGTTTCTGCTGTACCTTGGTGGCTGGTGGTTGTATTCGTTACGTCCCATAGATACGCGGAGTTTCTGTTATCCTATTGTATTGCATTCTATTGTACACTGCTGTGCTAAACTCCCCAATAAATGATTATATTACTGTTATACTGCTTTAGCAGAAAACACAACAAAATCCAAGTATTAAACTGGAAATTCTTTACCTCTCAGGGGTCTACCTCCAAATACCTATAGATGGAATAAAGCATTACAATAAAAACACTGTGATAACTTTAACATCACTAATGCATGCCTGCATTGTAAGACCCTAAGCAAAGCCATATGTTCCTCTGCAAAGAATCTCAGCTGGCCTGACCTAGGGTACATTCTCATTAACTCCATAGATACATCCCATAACAATACACTGAGCTCTGGCTCAGCAAACTGTCATTTCCTTACACAAGAACTTAAGTACTACTTACCACTCTCCACAAGATACACCCCAGCTGTAGTATGATTGGGTCACTGATTTGTATTTCTCAGAATAGGGCAAAAAAGTAATCAACAGACAAAGTTTTTGTAACTAAACATATCAATATGAATTGCTAAATTATGCTATTAGAGTGCATCAATGTGTTAAAATCAAACGCTAAACCTAAATTATAAATGAACACATTGCAGTACCAGCTGATTACATAGGCAATCTCTGCTTCCTGCTTAGTGGTGCTGCATGATGGCATCCCAGTAGTTCTACTCTCTCAGTACAAGTTCATCCGTTTGTCCAGGTGACATAAAACAATAGACTCTGCATGAGGCTAATCGATTTCAACACAGCAGCAGTATTTCAGGGTATCTGACTATTTAATAACAATTTATATATGAAAAGCAATGCCCTCTACTCAGTGATAACTCACTATAGCATTCCATCAAAAGTTTAACATATACTCTGCTAGATCATATATCCAATGAACTACAGAACCTAGGTGGGGGGTATTAGAACAAATATGACCATTTGGGTCTGCTTGATTTAAACCTGATTTCAATTTAAAACATGTGTAGAAGGTAAGCATACATGGTAGGGAATTAAATACAGATGGGAGCTGTGTGTATATGGAATATACATGCAATTTTTTACTTAATAAAATATTTGTAGGGAACCTGCATTTTGATGGAGTGTTGCTAGTCTAAACTTAGTGTTTGATTAGCTTTGTTACTGTTATCTGGATTTTTTTCGTTTTTCCTAAGCCCAAGGCTTAGAGCAATCGGGTCTGCCTGTCAGATTTTTAGGCAGACCCGCTTCGGACCATTCATTGCCCTCTATGGAGCAGAGGGGGGGGTCATTGACATGTGTCAGTTGACACCAGTCGACATTAGATCCTGTCCGCTAAAAACAGACGGATGGGGGATCCATTCCCCATCCATCTGTCAGGTGGTATGACAGTTGAATGTAAAACGACCGCCCATAGAGGTAAGTGGGCTTTGTCTGCCCGACACGGACCTGCCATCTGCCTGCTCAACAGGGATCAGTAGAGAGATCCCTCCACTGAGCAGGCGGATCCTCTGGCGGAGGGTGACCAGTGTGAAAGGGGCCTAAGACATTGTTTGTTTCTGCCTGCTATTGTGGAGTGTTCTACGATAGGCAGAGTGAAAAGATACAATGTAGTGGGTTATGAATATTTGTTCTGCATCTGCCAATCACTGCAGAGTTATACCAGAGATGTGGGCTAGAAGAGTCCTTATTTCTCCAGTCTTTGCCTGGAGTGGCAGATGGTTCCTGCCTTCAAAGATCTGTTTGAAAAGAGTGTGTAGCTGCAGTGAGGCCATTGCCTTCCACACCCCTTGAATAGCTATCTGGCTATTTTTCTAACCAGATGGCTACCTATCTGGATCTTAATCTAGTTTTCTAACTTGGCCTGGGGCAGAGGCTTGAAGAGTTTTAACCTGGTCTGTGGCAAAGGTCAAAGAAGCTGATAGGTAGCCACCCCTCTATGCCCATCTAGATATAAGCCTGTGGCTGACACAGAAAGAGTCTTACAGCTGTGGCAGAGCTCAAAAGATACTCGAAGACAGGAAACCCCTATGGGCCTAAAGCGTTATTTGAGAGATCAACTGTACAGTGGATTTAAACTGCTGTTCTTGGTTATCCTGTACACCTAACATGAAAGAAACAATTTGAAAGATAAGAAATCTGCCATTATTGGTGGGTCAGTGAGTTGTTTAGGTGCAGTTATAGGGCAGATTAACAGTAGGAGGGCAAGTCAGCCCTATAAAAATCCAACAGCTTCTAAGGGAGTCATTGCTACATAATGTCAATTTATTGAATATTATACCAAATTAATGGAAATATAAGTCATTACATGGGTTAACGGTTAGTAGAGGAGTTTTGTATGCTCCTTTTACAGTTTTCTACAGTTCTACTACTAACCCTCAGACCCCTTTCACACTGGGGTGTTTTTCAGGCATTTTGGGGGTAAAAATAATGTCTGTAATGCCCCTGAAAAATGTCTCCCCTGCGCTTGCAGGAAGTTAGAAAAAGTCCTGCAAGCAGCATCTTTCAGACGGTGCCCAATGTTGCTTGCAGGACTTCCACACGGGCACATTTAACCCTTTATTCAGCCGCTAGCGGGGTTAAAATCTCCCGCTAATGGCGCCAATATAGCTAATAGAGGCCCATGCATGTCTGGAAGAAAATAAAGTGCAAAGCTCCTTTACCAGAAAGGAAGCAGAAGTAGAAACACAAAAGGCAGCTCGCCATGCAAAGATGGTAGCTCGCCAAGCAGAGATGGAAGTGCAGAGCAAAGCTCACCAAGCAGAGATGGAAGAGCAAAGCAAAGCTTACCAAGCAGAGATGGAAGTGCAGAGCAAAGCTCACCAAGCAGAGATGGAAGAGCAGAGCAAAGCTTACCAAGCAGAGATGGAAGAGCAGAGCAAAGCTCACCAAGCAGAGATGGAAGAGCAGAGCAAAGCTCACCAAGCAGAGGTGGAAGCGCAGAGCAAAGCTCACCAAGCAGAGGTGGAAGCGCAGAGCAAAGCTCACCAAGCAGAGGTGGAAGCGCAGAGCAAAGCTCACCAAGCAGAGATGGAAGCGCAGAGCAAAGCTCACCAAGCAGAGGTGGAAGCGCAGAGCAAAGCACACCAAGCAGAGATGGAAGCGCAGAGCAAAGCTCACCAAGCAGAGATGGAAGCGCAGAGCAAAGCTCACCAAGCAGAGATGGAAGCGCAGAGCAAAGCTCACCAAGCAGAGATGGAAGCGCAGAGCAAAGCTCACCAAGCAGAAATGGAAGCGCAGAGCAAAGCTCACCAAGCAGAGATGGAAGCGCAGAGCAAAGCTCACCAAGCAGAGATGGAAGCGCAGAGCAAAGCTCACCAAGCAGAGATGGAAGCGCAGAGCAAAGCTCACCAAGCAGAAATGGAAGCGCAGAGCAAAGCTCACCAAGCAGAGATGGAAGCGCAGAGCAAAGCTCACCAAGCAGAAATGGAAGCGCAGAGCAAAGCTCACCAAGCAGAAATGGAAGCGCAGAGCAAAGCTCATAAAGCAAAGATGGAAGCTCACCAAGCAGAGCTGGATGCTCAAAGCAAAACTCTTGAAGCAGAGATGGCAGCTCAGCAAGCAGAGGCAGATTCCCAAATAAAGGTTCTGAAAATGGAAAAGGAGTAAGCAGCTGCCCTAGCAAGGCTGAGAGTCCCTGAACAAGCGATGGGAGAAAGTGCTAACTCAGACTGCCATCCCAGCAGAGCTACAAGACCAAGTTGAACGCACCAGTGAATATGTACTAAAGCATAGTGTTTGCAATGATACAGGGTCATCTCCTGTATGTCCTACCAACAACACTGTTCTGACTCTCAACACAGAGACCAATGGTTCAACCCATGTGGGATGACATCATGTATGCTATATGTATTTACATATTTTGATACGATTTCTAGATTTTATATGTTTTTTGAATATGTTGTTGAAATAAATTTGGAAAGCAATCAGCTTTTTTTTTCATTTTGGGTCTATCAGTGGCTATCAATTAAAAGCCCATTGCCACTTATAACTCTGCTCTCCTCCTGTTACATTTACATGCAACTGGAAATAAAGTAGAGAAAGAGCAAAACATGGCAGAATAAAACTGCTCTAATTTTCTCATCATTCTACAGTTAGTCTCTCATCCCTTTAAGTTTGAGACCGGTAACACCAGCTTGTTGGGATGGGAACATAGTTAACCTCCCTGGCGGTATGATTATGTCAGATTTTTGACGCTGAAAGCGGTACAATATTTTGCATGGAAATTTGGCGTTTTATACTGTAGGCCTGCAATTCTTAGGAATAACTCACTTAAATCTGTCCAAACAAGAGTCTAGTAGACATCCTGGGTATGATAACGTTTGAAACACAAAATCATAAATTATAATATAATAAATAACTATAAATAATTATAACAAATAATAATATAATAATAATAAAAAATATTCAATAATGTAATCAAATCAAAAACACTGAAATGTGCTCAGTTGCAGAATTGTCGCTGTCAGTATTTTTATTGTTTCCCCACAAATCGCTATCGCTCAATTCTGCAAGTGATTCTAATTTATTATCGCTGTTTTCTAGCTATGTCTTTTGACATAAATGGACACTTTTTGGTTGCTATGGACAATCTCCAGTTTCCAGGCAGAAAGAACAGTCTTTATTATATAAAAGTGCATGCAGGTCACTGGGCAGACCACTAGGGACAAAAGAGATGTGTAATTATTTTATACAGTACTGTAATCTGTAAGATTACAGTATACTGTATGTGTACTGTATTTAAAATTTTTTTTTATTTGGCACTGATCTCCGCCCCCGTGCTTCGTAACGTCGCAAGGAACGGAGCTCGGCGGCACTGTGTGAATCGAGCGAGGAGACAGCTCGCTCACACAGCGGGGAGACATCACAGGATCCAGGGGACAAGGTAAGCAGCTCTCCCTATATCCTGCGATGCAATCCCGAGTCTGAAATTTCACCCCGAGCCTGACTTGGGATTACAGCCAGGGAGGTTAATGAGACAGGGATTGCAATGTCAGTTTAATGTGCTAGTAGACAAGCAGCATGCAACTCTCATCCTATGTTCTAGGTAGGCCATACATGGATGAAGTTTCGAAGGAATTTTCTTTCAAAAATCTTATCTAAGAATTTTTGTTCCAAATTTGCATCATTAGTGGGCTACAGCAACAGCCGATTTTTGTGCTCCCATCGAATTTGAGTAATGTTGGACATTTTTAGAAAAAAATTAACAATTTTTTAATCAATGAATCATGCGAGAAATGTAATTGGGAAAAAAAATGTGCATGTGCAAGAAAAGACAATTCCCGCAACATGAGGTGAGGTGAAAGTGAAGACTTGGTTGGTCAAATTTCAAAATCAATGGTGTCACCATCGGATCACGAAACGCACAAAATTTCTACTTTTCAAAAGAAAATTCTTTCGAAATTTTGACCTTTGGATACGTTTACACCTTACAAAAGTTTGTATTCAAAGCAAATTTGACCCTTTTATTGTAACAGAATTCCAGTGCTGAGATGTCACCCCCAGAATTGCCATCATCCTCCAAATTTGGTGGCCAATACCTTGTTGCAAATCAACCAAAGTATAGAATAAACAGGAGCCAGACACCTTTGTCACAAGCTTGTGGGAGGAGATGACTACACGACATAGTGAAGTCTCACTATCTGGAGTTGACAAAAGATATAAGAATCTGGCGTGTGATTAAACCCAGAGCTACCCACCCAAAACTGAAACAATATAAGGGTGGAGTTGGCCTTTTACATGTAACATCATTCTACCGCACATCATACAAATCTTAAATCATATAACACCAAGTGACATAAAAGACTATTTTTGACCTTTGCCAAAAAAAAAATCAAAGTTAATTCCTAGCATTCTGCTGCTCCACAAAACCGCTGACCCAGACAGCTACCTCATTACAGGCCTGCCCTTGTTCAGAACAAATACAAAATACACAAACCACACTAATATGAGTTCTTGCTTAGAATGGATCAAAGCAGAGCCAACAATGCCGACCTCATTTCACTTTGGATTCCGGAGAGGAGAGGCTGTTCTTTGCCTGTACTGCCCCTCAACAATTGAATTCTTATTCTTGCTGGGCTGTATTATGTCTCTATTCATCTTTTGTACTTTCCCTGGTGGAATAGAGCTGTGGTTTCCCTCTTCTACTGACATGGCTCATGCTGCTGGAATCTTTCATAGCTCTGTTCCCCAGATGCCACTCTACAGTATCATTGCTAATGAGTTCCATCCTGTCAGGCTGACCCTCTCTGAGTTGCCTTCTATTCTCTCGTCCTCAATATCCCTCTTGCTATCAGAAAGCACGTTTCCAGGTTATTGTTGCCTCATCAGCAGCACACCTGGTCCTCCGATTAGCCCACATCTGCTCATTACAACTCTTTCCTTAAAGGGAATTGCACATTCTCTTGTTGTATTAGTTATCATCAATCATGGTCTTCATACATACCATTCTTTTTTATTTCTAAATAATCCCTTTCGCCTTGTTATCTGCTTAGTCACAGCCAGGAGTGAAATCAATGAGGCATGCATCATTTTTCATGAAAAGATCCCACATTTTAAAATGTTCATGTGTGTTTGTAAGAGTCAGTTTGAATTATCTTTGTAGAAGAAAGGGGTAGTGATATAACCACTACTATGAAAAGAAGATAACGCTAGCAGGGGAATTCAATGTAACCCTAATGGCACATTTCTGCCAGTATTTCCCTCATGCCGCGTACACACGATCATTATTTGTCATGAAAAAAAACGACGTTTTTTAAAAACGTCATTTTAAATGATCGTGTGTGGGCTTCACATCGTTTTTCATCTTCTGGACATGCTGAAAAACAAGGTTTTTTTTTAATGCCGAAAAACGATTGTGTGTACTCGGCATTAAAAAGTGTTACTAAACCCACAACAGTAAAATCAGACTGTATATGTGGCAAAACATGCTTGTTGTACTCACTGTGGAACCTAAGGGGTTAATCCTCTGCATTATCCTCATCGTATCTATGCCGTGCTTCCTTAAGAAAACAGCGCCTGGAAGTGCATCAAGCGACTTCCGTTTCCAGCTCCATCTTGCCGCTTCATCGGAAATCCTCTGACGCCATCTTGGTACACCCCGCTGTGAAGCACGAGGAGTCTCTCAACACAGCCAGCGCATAGAAAATGGAAGGCATGTGCCATCACTCACACCACCAGAAGTAACCCTTCTGGATAAAAAAAATACAGGACCATCAACCAGGACTTGGTCACAACTAGTCATGGATGATACCAGAGAAGGGGGGTCCACCAACCACAGTTACCAGACCTTAGAAAACATGAAAGATGATGGCGCTCCTAGAGGGTCTGGAAACACAAAACAACTGAGGGTCAGAGGAATGGGATGGGCCTTTTAAGTTGTGTCTGATTTGTGTTTCCTGTAGAGGGCAGAGCCAGTTATCTCTCGAGTAGCTGTCCTTGAAGATGAGGGGGGGGGGGGCTGTTTGATCCTATCTTCTCCGATCTACCCCTTTTCCACTGTCCCCAATCCATCTCCTGATAGTATAGAGCCTTGGGGGCACTCTGCACATGCTCAGTTTGGTGTGTATTGGTACAGAGATTTATTATAATCTTGAGAGGGTGCATGTGATCAGCACAGGGCCAATCAGCACTGTCCAGACAGAGGGTCAGGGGTCCTGAAGCCTCATAGGACAGTTAGAGTAGAAAGAAAGCTTCTCCTACAAGCTTTAACCAGACACTGACAGAAGTCATAAGACTGCTATATACTGCTGATGAGAAAAGGTACAATTGCATTTCCATGTTTTGTATACTTTGGGAGACCCATAGGCGTGTGCAGGGGGTGTGCCAGGTGTGCAGTGTCAATTTCCCATGGGTCCTCGTCCTGTGGCCCTCCATCTGTTGTGAAACTACAAGTCCAATGAGACATTGCAAGCTGCGGTCAGTTACAAGCATGACTCTAAAAGGCAGAGGCATGATGGGACTTATAGTTCAGCAACAGCTGGAGAGCCACAGGTTGAGCACCCCAGGGCTAGTCAATATGTTATTTACTGGCCCCTTCTTTTTCTAAATGAACATAGTGAACACACTCACTCTCTGTAACAAGAAAGAGGGGGTGGAGGCGCCAACTCAAAAACTAAAAAATAACCTTAAAAACAGCAGTCTACTTAAAATGTGAGTATAGGTGTGTACTCACAGGTTCGCTGAGTAGTAGTCCATCGGGGGGGTTTTTGCTACTAGGTGTGTGCCTTTCCACCGGCTCTAGTGATGTCTGCACGGCTTTAGTGTGGATGGGCCCAGGAAGCTCCTTGCTGGCCGGCGTGGAACGCGGATCCGGAACAAGCGGTGACGTCACAGGGCACAGCGGGGATAGAAGGCATCCGATGAAAGGAAGTGTCAGGCTACGTGCTCGGGGCTCACAGCTCCTTCTACTGGCCTGTCTGCTCTCAGGAGGAGAGCCACTAAATACTGGAAACTAAAAACAGGAAGTGGGCGGCTTGCGGCTGTGGAACCATAACAGCCAGCATTCTCACACTGCTGGGGCAAACCAGTGTAATAGAATAAAAAATAATATAGTTTAATAGGGGAATGGTTAAAAACAGTTAAAACATGTATATAAAGCAAAAGAAAACATATTATACACAACAGTGGCGCTAAGGATAAAAACGAATGAGGGAGGGGGGGATGGTGTGGGGTCACAATAAGGAATGTGTTTCAATCTCCTCATTGAGTCCCCCTGGCGAGAGGGTATTTAATGAATATATCCAAATTCCAATAGGTCTCCTGTTGGCATAGGTGTTTGAAGCGTTCTGCAACAGGGAGGTCTCTGGAGATGGCTTCAATGACCCACACCTTAAGGCCTACAGTTGATTTTTTATGTACCTTCAGGAAATGAAGGGGAACACTATGTTTGTCATGTCCCTTAGTAATAAAACGCCTATGTTCGCCAAAACGTTGACGTAGGGTACGTATTGTCCTACCAACATAAAAGAGGCCACATGGTCAGGTAAGGCAATATACAACATACTCACTTGAGCAGTTGTAGAATTATTTTATGGTGTACACTTTACCCTTGATGGTAAAGTTTTTTTGGCCATGCTCAACGAATGGACAGGTGAGACATGTTTTTTTCTTGCACTGGTACATACCCACAAGTGGGATTAGAGGAATGGATGGAACAGAGGAAGTGGGAACATTACAGATTTTACTGCATGCTATTTTGCTCTTTTTTTTGGTTTTACGGTAGGAAACTTTGGGAACCTGGGAAAGGGACGAACCCAAAAAAGGGATCACTGAGCAAAATTGGCCAAAGTTTGGCTAGGATATTCTTAAAACAATCATGAAATTGGGTGGTGAATCGTGTGGGTTGAGGATCACTGAAAATTCTGGGTTTGGAGGGTGGTTTTGAGGCCTGTTGGATAAAGGCTTTTTGAACCAAAGAAGATGGATACCCTTACTCATGGAATTTTGTGAGGAGGAGTTTACCTTGTGTATGGTAATCCTCATCTTTTGTGCAGTTGTGTCGATTCCTATGAAATTGACTTTTAGGAATATTACGGATCCAGCTTGGGTGATGACAACTTTGCTAGTGTATGTAGGAGTTCCCGGCAGTGGGTTTAACAAAATTTATAGCATGAATTTCGGACTCATTGTGAAAGAGCTAGGAATACTAATTTGTCGGGGTCTTTAACATGAGTAAACGAGAGCCCCAAGGAGTTGTGATTACAATAATTGACAAATGATTCTATGGTCTCCACAGTGCCATCCCAGATAATAACGATGTCGTCGATGTATCGACCGAAATAGATGATATGGGCCACGAAGGGGTTGTTGTGTGAAATGTGTTGTAGCTCCCAGTAGCCCATGGTCAAATTGGCATAGCTCGGGGCAAAATTAGCTCCCATAGCTGTAACTCGGGACTGTAAATAAAAAGTATGGCCAAACTCAAAGTAATTGTGTTCCAGGCAAAACTGTGTGGCTTCCAAAATAAAATGTGCTTGTCTGGGATTGATGAGGGGATCTTCCGAGAGGAAATGTTCTACTGCTCTTAGGCCTATTGTGTGGGGAATGGAGGTGTACAGAGAAGTAACATCAAGAGAAACCCACTGATAAGTACACTCACTCTCTGTGTTCATTCATAGCTGAAGCATATTGAACTGTGATTACTATGCTTCAAATTGGTGAATGAACAGGAAGCGGCTCAGCACAGAGCACTTCCCATTTATTTCCTTTCTATTTGCAGTGCAGCTGAGGCTGCAGAGAAAGTTTATTTATTTTTTTACCCAATGCTTGCAATAGATATCCAGAGATATCTGGGGTCTTATAGACCCCAGATCTCTCTATAAAGAGGACCTGGCATGCCTTATTTTTATCACAAGGTATGTTTACATTTCTTGTGACAGGTATAAAACTGATCAAAAAATGAAAAAATAAATGTAGCAAACCCCCGAGGGAGCTTTTGTTTGTTCAGTCCGTTACTCTGCCTTTCTACCCCAATAACTGTCCCAGCCCCTCTGGCACACCTAGCAATGTGAGTAATGCAATAACTCAGCAGGAATACCCAACACTTCTTGTAGTTTACTTGAAGAAAAGTACAATTCAGGTTAACAGTTTAAAGAAAACAGTCAGGAACACTATGCAAACAACGAAAGCAATGGGTAACAATATGTTGGAAGGCAGACCGCAGATCGGCCTGAATTTGTAGGAGGAGTCGGGAGATTCTTAAACCCGCCCAACATCCTCCTTCCTGTCGGCTGTTCCTTGTGTTGACAGGCGTCACTTCCGGTGCGACCTTTCCGGCGTCACTTCCGCAGCGTCCTTTCCCGCGTCACTTCCGCATGGACATCTGCTGGCTCCGCTTCTCCCGGCTCTTACGTGCTAGAGGCTCATGGCGGTTCCCCTGCCGGGCATCATAGAGGGAGAGGGCCGCCCGCTTATCCTGCTTAGCACGGCAATCATCGGGGGGAGCCGCTTACCACCTGATTTGCACACCAGCTCCATGGGGATCGGGGTTCTCGTTTCCGGGTGCTCACGCCAGGCATCGTGGGGGACTCCCGCATGCCCCCCTTCCTTGTCCAGGCAGGCACCCCCCTTTTTTCTTCCAGGTGCATGCCGAGCACCATGGGGTAAGGCCCCCCACCTATCTCCTCCGGGCTCTCACCAGCGGCTTCGGAAGGGTAGCCCGCTTGTCCACTCACCCCTCCTTCTGGTGCTCTTGCTGGTGTCACGAAGAGGGGGTGCATCCATTCACTATCTGTCCAGTCGTCCCATTGTATTTGCGTTTCATTTCTCTCAGGCCTATGCTGGGGTCGTTGAGGGGGGGACTTCCTTCAGGGACACACTGGCAGCGTGAGGGGGGGGTCTGGGTCACCTCACTGCTGCAGGGGGGTTGCAGGCAGGCAGTTTGAGGGGGGGCTGTCCACCTGTTCTGCAGGGGTTATGCTGGCAGCATGGGGGGGGCTGTCCACCCACATCACCCTTGGGTCACGCTGGCAGTATTTCCTTGGTCACATGCATTTGTCATAGGCTTCTTTTTCAGCGGTTTCAGTCTGTGTTTTCTGTCGTAGCGTTTTGCTCCAGGCATTTCTTTTCTGTCCCAGCACTCTCAGGTTAGGCTGTTTCATGCGATTAAGTTTCTTATGCGAGGTATGTTCTCATGTGTGACGTTTTCTCATGCGATCGTGTTTCTCGGGTTAGGTTGTTTCCATGCAATTACGTTTCTCATGCGAGGTATGTTCTCATGTGTTACGTTTCTCATGATTTTCTTGTTCGCATGTGATTACATTTCTGTTCTTGTGCCAGTCATGTTCTTGTGCGATTTTTGTTTCACGTGGAGCACGTTTCTCATGAGATTTTGTTTCACATGATAATCATGTTCTCATGCGATTTTGTTGCGCATGGTATTCATGTTCATGCGATCACGTTTCTCATGCGATTTGTTTCACATGGTATTCATGTTCTCATACGATTACGATTCTCATGGTATTCATGTTTGGTTTCATGTTCACATGCAGTTTTGTTTCGCATAGTATTCATGTTCTTGTGCGATCACATTTCTCATGCGATCATGTTTCTCATGCGATTCAATTTCTCATGGTATTCATGTTCTCATGCGATTTTTGTTTCGCATGGTATTCATATTTTGTGTTCACGTTTCTCATGCGGTCACGTTTCTCATGCGGTCACGTTTCTCATGCGGTCATGTTTCTCATGCGGTCACGTTTCTCATGGTATTCATGTTCTCATGCAATTTGTTTCGCATTGTATTCATATTTTGTATTCATGTTCCCATGCAGTTCTGTTGTGCATGATATTCATGTTCTCAGGCGATCGTGTTCCATGCGATTGTGTTCCATGCATTCGCCTTCCATGCGTTCGCGTTTCATGCAATCACGTTTCTCGTGCGATCATGTTTCTCCTGGTATTCATGTTCTCATGCGATTTAGGTTACATGGTATTAATGTTTCTCATGCGTTCACGTTTCTCATGCGTTCACGTTTCTCATGCGTTCACGTTTCTCATGGTATTCATGTTTTCATGTGATTTGGTTTCGCATGGTATTCATGTTTGTTCATGTTCTCATGCAATCATGTTTCGCATGCGATTACGTTTCTCATGCGATTATGTTTCTCATGCGATTACGTTTCTCATGGTATTTATGTTCTCATGCGATTTGGTTTCGCATGGTATTCATGTTTTGTTTCAGGTTCTCATGCGATCATGTTTTGCATGGTATTCTTGTTCACATGCGATTTTCTTGCGATTACGTTTCTCATGCGATTACGTTTCTCATGCGATTACGTTTCTCATGGTATTCATGTTTGTTTCATGTTCTCATGCGATTACGTTTCTCATGGTTTCATGTTTGGTTTCATGTTCTCATGCGGTTTGTTTTGCATGGTATTCGTGGGCTCATGCGGTCGCGTCTCATGCGGTCGCGTCTCATGCGGTCGCGTCTCATGCGTTTTAGTTTCTCATGGTACTCATGTTCTCATGCGATTTGTTTCGCATGGTATTCATGTTTTGTATTCATGTTCCCATTCAGTTCTGTTGCACATGATATTCATGTTCTCAGGCGATCGTGTTCCATGCGATTGTGTTCCATGCATTCGTCTTCCATGCGTTCGCGTTTCATGCAATCACGTTTCTCGTGCGATCACGTTTCTCCTGATATTCATGTTCTCATGCGATTTAGGTTACATGGTATTCATGTTTTGTATTCACGTTTCTCATGCAATCACGTTTCTCATGCAATCACGTTTCTCATGCGATCACGTTTCTCATGCGATCACGTTTCTCATGCGTTTACGTTTCTCATGCGATTATGTTTTTTATGCGATCACGTTTCTCCTGGTATTCATGTTCTCATGCGATTTAGGTTGCATGGTATTCACGTTTTGTATTCATGTTTCATGCAATTTGTTGCCTATGCAATTACGTTTCTCATGTGATTACGTTTCTCATGCGATTACGTTTCTCATGGTATTCATGTTCTCATGCGATTTTCATGCAATCACGTTCTTATGCGATCACGTTTCGCATGGTATTCATGTTCTCGTGCGATTTTGTTGTGCATGGTTTTCATGTTCTCATACGATTACGTTCTCATACGATTTCTTTTCTCATGGTTTCATGTTCTCATGCGATTTATGTTTCTCATACGATCGCATTTCTCATGCGATTGCATTTTTCAGGCTAGTCATGTTCTCATGTGTTCACGCTTCACATGCCAGTCGTGTCCTCATGCGATCATGTTTCACGTCATTATATTTCTCATGCAATCACGTTTCTCATGCGTTTACGTTTCTCAGGCTAGTCATGTTCCCATGTGTTATGTTTCTCATGCAGTTACGTTTCTCATGTATCATGTCCTCATGTGTTTACGCTCTCGGGTGATCACTTTTTCTCATGCTGTCCATGTTCTCATGTGTCTTTATGTTTTCTCATGGTTCTATGTTTTCTCATACATTTTCGTTCTTCCCACGTCATCACGTTTATGGGTGCTTACGGATTCAGATGAGCGTTTATAATTGGCTTGTACGGTGGCAAGTTTCCTCATCCGTTTTTCATACATTTCATGCATCTTGACATTTCATTTCTCATACAATGGCCTGAAACATCTTCAGGTTCATCAGGCCTGAGTGTACGTTTTTAATTTGCCTGCTACGCCTCAGGTTGCTCGGCCTTTGCAATTTTATGGGTTTGTCACATCTTCGTACTGGTTTAAAAAAAGGGAGGAGAAAAAAAAAAAAGACATCCCACCACGGCAGTGTTCCTTTCACTTATTCTTTCCATACGTCAGGTAATCAAGCTACTCATTTATCACTTGCCTGACACTTCCTCAGGTTCATAGACTTGAGTTTTATGTCTTAATTGGCCTGATTAGCCTCAGTTAGCTCGGCCTTGCTAGATCCTTGAGACTGACACGTTTTCAGTCTTGTGCTACGTATACTATCCTGCACGGCGTTACTGCATCTTTAGTCTCGGGCAGCTGCTTGAACAGTAGTAAGAGAGGTAGAGGTGTTTTTTCCTTTTCCTAAGGTAAGTTGGGGCTCATTGGTTATTTCTTGTGTATAACGGTGTTGTTCTTATTTGCAGACGTCATGTCACGGGCAGCAGATATCGGAGACTTTCCCGCCATCCGTCCTTCTCCGGTTAGGGGTTTCGGTACATGGTAGCTTGCCGCCTTTTTTCCAGCAGGTCCTAGACTCATTAACCTGTGCCACACCGTCCCGGTTTCCTGCTACAGATGAAGCTGGGTCAGCTAGTCAGGTCTATTTTAGCCTAGGAAGCGTGTGACTCCTGGGATACCTTCTAGGGTTTTCCATCTCGGTGGCTTGGGTTCTTTTGCCCATTTAATATCTCCTGGCGTTCATTGTCTTTTTGCCACTCTCAGCTCTATCGTTCCTACAACTGGTGCTCGGTCAGTCTTAGACCATCTTTTGGTGGCTACTGCGGATGTACTCAGGGTTAGGCCACTTTCCTTTCCCTAGTGCGCGTTTCTATGCTAGCGCAGTACATGTCACAATGCCATTCCCTGCTGCCTAGCCTAGGGCTGCACTTCATGCTTGTACCGGCCGTGTTTTCAGTATAGACGCAGTTTTGGCTGCTTTTGCCCAGGGGGGTCCGCATACACGTCGTTAAGGAGTTAGGTTTGCATCCATTTCTGTACATGTCCTGGATCCACATATAGGGTTGGCGCAGGCTTCCTGGTATTGGCTGATCAGGTTACATATGGCTACTTTCATTTCAGTCTCTTACAAACTCATCCTACCGTCTTATTTTTGGCCCCTTTTAGGCATATCGACCACGTGACCCCCGGCACACTCCAGGTCACTTTCCGTGTTGTCATCCCAGACCTTTCTCTAGCACGATTACCTGAGAATCTGAGTACAAGTACAGATTAAATAGACTCCCCTATAACTTTTGCTGTGTGTGGCTAAAGGGGAACCCCAGGCCGGCCTTCGATACCTCCAGTACCCACCCAGTGAAATTATATCAATACCCGTGGTGTGTCCCCTTTAAGAGCAAAAGCTCCACCCCCGAAGCTTAGTCATAGGAATGTCCATCCCCATGGCTAAGATTCGGGGGGCGGAGTGAGATGTGTTGGGAGAATGGCCTGGTGGGAGCCCAGGCTGAGGTTGTCTCTTTTAACGCAATACTACTTGCATAGATGTGCGACATTGGGAAGGCCTTCTCTCTTCTCTCCGGCGACCACATGAGCTGGGACGAGCGACACTACCTTGCTGGTACTCCTGCAGCAGTGCAAATATATACCATCCACATCACTCCCCAAATCATCACACAAGCCTGAGCGGCATACTAATCTATTGTGAGTTGCAGGGACACTGTGATGGGCAGACTTCAGGAGCACTGTGATGGAGGAGGCTGTAATTGCTGTAATGTCAGGGCACTGCACTGTATAGGGGCACTGTAATAATTACAGTACCCTTTGATAGTCCAGTCCCTTTATATCACAGTGCCCCCTTTAAATTACAGTGCCCCCTTTACAGTGCAGTTCCCTTTACATTACAGCCCCCCCCCCTTACATTGCAGTGCCCACCTTTGCAGTGCAGTCCCCTTTATATTACAGTGCCCCCTTTACAGTGTAGTTCCCTTTACATCACAACCCCCTCTTACATTACAGTGCCCCCCCTTTACAGTGCAGTTCCCTTTACATCACAGCCCCCCTTACATTACAGTGCCCCCCTTTATATCACAGCCCCCCCCTTACATTACTGTGCCCCCCCTTTACATCACAGCCCCCCCCTTACATTACAGTGGTCACCCTTTACAGAGCAGTCCTCTTCACATCACAGCCCTCTTACATTACAGTGCCCCCTTTACAGAGCAGTCCCTGGTACAATAATATAAATTGGACTGTACTGCAAAGGGGCCCAGTGATGTAAAGAGGATTTCACTGTTACAGCACCCCCCTTACATTACAGCGCCCCCCTCTTTACAGTGCAGTTCCCTTTACATCACAACCCCCCTTGCATTACAGTACCCCTCTTTACAGTGCAGTCCGCTTTATATCACAGTGCCCCCTTTACAGTGCAGTTCCCTTTACATCACAGCCCCCTCTTACATTACAGTGCCCCCCCTTTACAGTGCAGTTCCCTTTACATCACAGCCCCCCTTACATTACAGTGCCCCCCTTTATATCACAGCCCCCCCCCTTACATTACTGTGCCCCCCCTTTACATCACAGCCCCCCCCTTACATTACAGTGGTCACCCTTTACAGAGCAGTCCTCTTCACATCACAGCCCTCTTACATTACAGTGCCCCCTTTACAGAGCAGTCCCTGGTACAATAATATAAATTGGACTGTACTGCAAAGGGGCCCAGTGATGTAAAGAGGATTTCACTGTTAAGGGGGGGCTGTGATGTGAAGGGGAACTGAGGACACTGATATAAAGGGGAACTGTACTGTAAAGGGGGGCTGAGGACTCTGTGAATACCCCCCTCCCCTCCCTGGGAAAATTAGCTACTGTGAAATCGGTCCCTGGTGCCAAAAAGGTTGAGGACCGCTGCTGTAAATGTATAATCCCTAACATTTTAAGGAGAGGTGATTTGCTGCTTTAACCCCTGCAGTGTCAGTCTTATAACAGTGTTGGTCAAATGCCATAGCGGATGTGTGGCAATTATGCACGATGGATCTCACAATTAGGAGAAGCTGCTGACAGACCGTTATAGAAATGAACATGACTCAAAAAATCTGTGATTCATAATACATCCAATCCATTCTATCTGTCCTTGTAATGACTTTAGGACTATCTTCAGACTATTGGGTCTGAAGGATGCTGCACTTGCTGTCAATGAAATTCTGTAATCAGGTAAGATTTTATCTGCTTTGCCCATCACCCAGGGACAGTCAATAAGAGTTATGTATTGGGGGATATCCTGTGGTGTCTTCTGCTGTCACTGTCCATATGACTAATCCTAGCCATAAGATCTGACAGCTCAGGAGGCTGTGTTATTTATAGATCGTCCACACAGACTGCCTCTTGACAGCCAAGTCTACTGCCAACCGCAGCAAGTCTGCTGGAGGATCCATGTAACATAACAGTGCTGTACACCAGGGACTAGTTACTAGAATACAATGAGTAACCTACAAGCTTGTCCTCACAGCAGAGGACTCATGACAGTACAAAAGTCCCTCTGTATCACAGGATCAAGCACAGACTCAAAATACGCTCATACAGCTTCTCTCCGTGCCGATTGGTGACAATAGCATAGCAAAAGAGAAAATAAACTTCAGCAATAAGCCTTTTTTTCTATGATAACATTTAACTCTGCAACATTTATTAATGTATTCTTTTAACCTTTTTTTTACCGCATAACACTTTCCAGGCACTAACGCCCACTTTAACCACTTAAGGACCGAAAGGATTTAGCCAATTAATGACCGGGCCATTTTTTGCAACACGACACTACATCAATTTAACTGACAATTGAGCGTTGTTGTACACAAACTTGATGTCCTTTTTTCCCAGAAATAGAGCTTTTTTTGGTGGCATTTGATCACCTTCTGCGGTTTTTATTTTTTGAGCTGTAAACAAAAATAGACCAAAAATTTTGAAAAAAAAATGTTTTAATTTTCGCTATAATAAATAATCCCCCACAAAAAAAATTCTACATCAGTCTTCATCAGTTTAGGCCAATATGTATTCCTCTACATATTTTTGATAAAAAAAATCGCAATCAGCGTATATTGGTTGGCTTGCGCAAAAGTTATAGCGTCTTTAAAATGTATTTTATTATTATTTTTTTTTTTACTAGCAATGGTGGTGAACAGCGATTTTTAGCGAGACTGTGACATTGAATTTTTTTTGGGACCAGTAACACTTATATAAGGTAGAGTAACACCAGGCCTAGTGTCACCGCTCAGCGCCACATCTCCCCACATACCGTAATGTCCACATCTCCCCCGTAATGTCCACATCTCCCCATACTGTAATATCCACATCTCTCCACATACCGTAATGTCCACATCTCCCCTGTAATGTCCACATTTCCCTCGTAATGTCCACATGTCCCCCTATACTGTAATATCCACATCTCCCCCATACTGTAATGTCCACATCTCCCCCCATACTGTAATGTCCACATCTCCCCCCCATACCGTAATGTCCACATCTCCCCCCATACAGTAATGTCCACATCTCCCCCTATGCTGTAATATTCACATCTCCCCACATACTGTGATGTCCACATCTCCCCACATACCGTAAAGTCCACATCTCCCCATACTGTAATGTCCACATCTCCCCACATACCGTAATGTCCACATCTCCCCGTAATGCCCACATCTCCCCACATACCGTAATGTTCACATCTCCCCACATACCGTAATGTTCACATCTCCCCACATACCGTAATGTCCACATCTCCCCGTAATGTCCACATCTTCCCCTATACTGTAATATCCACATCTCCCCACATACCAAAATGTCCACATCTCCCCGTAATGTCCACATCTCGCCCCATACTGTAATGTCCACATCTCCCTGCTCGTGCCGCTAATAGGCCGCAGCCGGGTGTACCAAGATGGCCGCAGCTCCTGAGCTAGGCCGAAACCACAGCCTTTCCTATGAGCTCAATCCGCGGATCGTCCCGATCAAAATTATTAAATTAACGATTAATCAACAAATTAATCATTAATTTCCGCAGCCCTATTTTTTTCATTGACAGACCTCCACTCTAGCTCTCTGTGGAGCGATTGCGGGTGGCCAGCGGCCACGCGCATCAGCTCCCCCGTCGTGCATAGGACTCGAGCCTGCGCCTACTATAGCTCTTAAAGGGACCACTGTACCAGTATGGCGATTTCCTGGAACGAGCTGACCTGCCGCAGTATAATGATGTATGTGTGTGTGTATATATATATATATATATACACACACACATACACATATACTATGTAATATAGTAATACATTATGGTTTAAATGTAAATCCAGATCCCACCTGAGGTTCAATCCCAGGAGGACTCTTGTTTGAATTCGAAAAATCCACCACGCTTCTCTATTCAAATGTCGCCTACAACTATCCCCACCCCTGGGCATTGGAGTCAATCTCTCGATGCCAGTGAACCTGAAAGAAGACAAATTCCCAGCATGGTATTCTCTGAAACGTCAAAGCATTTGAAAATGTGTTTAGCATTGGGATTCGAAGTGTCACAATAATGCTTCCCTATTCTAGTGCGTAGGGCATGTGTAGTGCATTCCACATACTGAAAATTACATGTGACACAAAATATAATATACACTCTAAAATGGGTCCCACAATTCATGTACTGTTTGATTTCAAAGCTTTCTCCTGAGCTAAAAGAGCTAAATTACCTAGTAGGGGCATTCAGATAACAGTATCTACATGTTTTTAAATTACATGGCAAACTACAAGGGTAGGACAACCAGGTAGGTTGGCGTTTCTGTGATGTACATAGGCTCGGGGACAGAAGGGAGCCCAATGTGGGGGCAAGTGGCAGCTGGTGCTCAAAATTTTTGGGGGGTGCAAACAAACTAAAAAAAAACAACATCAATATCAGCCACTGTGTCCATCAAACGCAGTTACTGTGCTCATCAAATGCAGCCACTGTACCCATAAATTGCCGCCACTATGCCATCAAATGCAGCTACTGTGCCCCATCAATTTCTGCTACTGTGCCCCATCAATTGCCGTTACTGTGCCCCATCAATTGCCGCTACTGTGCCCCATCAATTGCAGCTACTGTGCCCCATAAAAGTCCTCGATGTCTTCTCCTGTCCTCTTCCCATCCTCTGCTATGATTGGACGTCTGATAGGCTGTCCAATCACAGCGCCTGTCGCTTCAGCCAATCAGATGACAGGTGACCTGAGAGGTGGGTCAGTGTTAGGGAAGCGAATAAATCACTTTCCTGACACAACACTGAGTAAACAGCGTACGCACAACATTGCATGCGCTGTTTGCCAATTTGGAAGCCTATTAGAGCATATGGCTCTAATCAGCACACCTATTAGAGCCGACGGCTCTAATCAGGCACTTCCAAAAAAAACTTCCTGCATTAATTCAGATGCCCGGCACCTGACAAGGAGCTGGACACCTAAATAGGGGGCAGCAGCAACGATCATAGATAGATTCATGCAATGCATGAATCTATCTATGGTGATAGACAGGTGAAGGAGAGAGGGGGCAGTGCTCCTGCGCCCTTTATGGACACGCCACCACTGGTGGGGGCCCTCCGACTCGAGAAACGGCAACCTATCCCCACTATTTTATGAAGACCTGTATATGAATAGAGAATGTGCACATTTCTTTTGATTATGTCCACCACCTGTTTGTACTCCTTAGAAAAAGTAGTAACAAAGGTGGCTGTACCATTATTGTCAGTTCTCCCTTCTCCCATATGTTTTTTTCTCCCATACTTGCTGATACCTGGTGTCCCATGAAAAGTATTGTCTAGGGATATTCCACTCTGCTTCTCTCTTACATGATCCAAACCCTTCTAAATCACTGTGCCTGAATATCCTCTATGTACCAACCTGACCAGTGATGTTATCACATTCTTTTTTTAAAGGCTGTGTCCGAAGAACAGTTCTTCCAACCACAAGAGAATTCCCCCATAGGGATGGCGCTGATGGTATGGGATGGGTGGCAGCTTGTACCATGTAATGTATTTCCCAAGCATTGCTTCCTGTAAGTACTAGTGTGTATGATCCCTGTCTCTGGATCCCCAATCAGGGCGATATCCCAGAAGTCAATGCTCAATCTGTAAAATGTAAATTACACTGATTGTCATTTAAATAATAAACAAAATACTTTAAAGGGTTTGTAAAGGAAAACGTTTTTTTTATCTTAATAGCTGCCTTTACCTTAATGCAGTGCTGTTTTCATGTCCTCATTTGTCGTTTTTGCTCTCAAGTTGCTGTAATCCTTCTCTGATATCCACACTTCCTGGTTGTCTGTTTCCTGATGACCACAGTACTGGGAGCTTTCTCTCTGTGGTCACTAATCAAGGAGGTGTGATTGCTGTGTGTCTAAAACCCCTCAGCACCAATCAGTTTCATTTTCTAAACCATCACTGCCCTGTATTGGCTCTGTGGCTCTGTAAGGTAGAGAGGCAGGAAACAGCATGCAAAAATGAAACTAGAAACTACAGGTACATTATATGATTGATTTTTATCTATTTTTAATAGTTTTTAAAAATAATCAGTTAACTATTATGTCTCTATACCCTGTAAACAGTAAATTCAGCAACTCCTTTAACAATATTCCATCCACATCCCACACCATCAGTAGGTCATCAATATAATGATCATACTACCTGATGGTATGTGCAAACAGACTATTAGGGGAAAACTAACACATTTCTTGCCACCACCCCATTTACAAATTAGCCATGGAAGGTGAGAATCTAGTCCCCATCGGTTAAGAAATAATATGAAGTTATTTTTGTATGAAATACTAAAAGTTAAAAAAAAGCCTACTCAGTTAATTTGAGTTTGGATTGTATTCTAACTCCTTGCGGCTCCATTCAAATACGATAGTACATTGATCACTGTGAATCACTTGCTCAGCACCTCCTCCATTCATTGCATTCTTTCCAATGATTGACTGGTACTCTGTGATTGTAGAAGGTGCAGAGGGAAATCACAATCTCTCCTCCTCCAATCACAGAATTCTGTGCTTAACCAAAAAGAATTTAAGGCTTTTTATGAATGAAGGACGTGCCAATGTTTTAATTTTAGAATCTCTTTAAAAACTAACCTTTTTTTATTATGCGAAAGCCATACTTTAGCTTTTAATATCGCATTGATTTATGGTAAGCTGATTAATTTTAGGAATGTGATTGTGTGTATTAGTGTGCCAAACATGATATGTGATATAAGCATCACTGGCAGATTCCTATTGGCAATGAATAAGTATTGCTATGCCATCTATTGGGATTAAATGTTCTTATGCCAAAATGTGGCAGCTCATCCACAGCCAATATCACCATACCACATTTATCAAACAGGGACATCAGAAATGGTAGGGACATTTACATCGGCAGTGCGTCCATTGTGGAGCGCCACCCCCTCTCTCCCCTGCGCCGTCACTCAAGTGTACAATACATAGAGATTCATGCATTGCATGAATCTCTATGTATCGTCACAGCTGCCGCCCACTATTCAGATGGCCGGCCCCCTGGTGAGCGCAGGCCATCTGAATAACAACAGTTTGTTGGTGTTTGGAAGTTGGCTCTGATAGGCTTTCTGATTACAGCCTGTTGGCTCTAATTGGCTTTCAAATAGTTGAAGCTAAGCTAGATAAGGATTTTTATAGTGTGTACAAAACCCTTATTATTTACCTGACAATTAGAAAGAAGAAATAATAAATAAGAAAAATATACTGCGCATATTCCCCTTTATTCACTTTATTAGTCAATTACACACTGTTACCAAAAAAAAAAAAAAAAACATTAGAGCTAGGCTTTGCAAGCAATCGAATGGACCCTTCTTGAAATAAATTGTTATTTTAAAATAAAGATATTTTTTAACTTTATTTAAAAAAAAGACAGCAGTTTGTAACTACAACTGACCATCAATCATTATAGCTTTCCTTTAATATATATGGTGGCCATTAGGAGATATTAGGGAGACTGATTGTGGAGTTATTTATCAGACAGTGTGAATGTTTACATTTGTGAATGTATAATGGGGTTTCATTTGCGCACATATGGTATTTGAAGCTAAAGTGGGTAATTAATTTTCCCTGGGGTGCAGTACTACAAGACTAGAGACCAATTAGAGACTCAGGTGGCATGTCAGCTGTTAGAGATGGAGAAGAAGAAGCAAAACCACTGAAAGAAGAAAAAACTAAAGGA
The DNA here is from genome assembly GCA_029574335.1 of Rana kukunoris. NCBI lineage: Eukaryota > Metazoa > Chordata > Amphibia > Anura > Ranidae > Rana > Rana kukunoris. Next base: position 65,305 of record JAJQKJ010001426.1, read on the forward strand.
ATTCTTAGTCTATTAGGAAGTGAAGTATGATAAAGTCCAGTTAGAGACAGCATAAGAAAATAGCACTAAAGTGTATCATGTACAGCTATCACTACACTCCCGGCACTCTGAGAGGAGAGGTGCGGTCTTCCCACACTTTCAGGACCTGGAACACCTGCTTGTGGTATTGTGGTTCCCAGAACAGATGAATGTAGTTTTGGGGGCCACCAACAGGTGTCTCTGATTTACCAGCTGATTCCAGAAAGCAGCCCCACCTATGGATGGATGCTGGGAAAGTATATAGCTTTTTGGCTGGGTTCACACTATACTACACGACAGCAGTACAACTTTCATCCTACTTTGCTCTGCGACATCTGTCCTACATTCATCCTACATTCATCCTACATTGGTCCTACATCCATCCGACTTTCATGAACAGGATACTACTTTGAACCGACTTTGTGATAGTCTGACTTGTTTTTTTTTTTTTCTTTTTTTAAAGTGTATTTTTGTGCGTGAACTCGAGAGAGAGGAGCCGGACTGCAGGAGTTGGGATAGGCAGACCCTCCCCCCGGAGGCAATCGCCATCCTTCTCCATGCCCCTGGTGGCAATGGCGGGTGTGAAGGGGGGCCTCCCCACTCACCCCCCCCGCCCTACCTGCTCCTCTTGGGAGCCCAACTGGGGCCCAACGGGACCCCAATGGGGCAGAGGGACTCCCCCCTATGAGGGAGTGAGGGGGCCTAGCCCACCCAGCCAGCCCCGTAGGTCCTTCGCCTCTCTTTATTTAAGAGACCGCATGGCCAAAGTGCATGTGTTTTAAACCAATTTCGTGTGCGTGCAAGTGTGGTGGTTTTTGTGGGGGGGGGGGTGGGCGTACTAAGCACAGGCGTACCTTGCATAGCACACCCACCGGAGCCGGGCTGAGACCACCAAACTCAATTCACATGTAGCCGAGACCGGGATCCGAACCCTTGGCTGCAGAGGTGAATGGCTTGTCAGCGCAGTGCCAATCACGTTGACCAATCAAAACAATCCCAGAGTGAGATAAATTCCTTTTACTGCTGCTGTAATCACATGTCGGATGTCTGATAAGGACAAGGCTCCTACTTTGGTCCGACTTCAATGATATTCAATGGGCTGAAGTAGGATGAATGTCGGAGCAAAGTAGTACAGGGAGTGTTTTCAAAGTCGGACCGACTTGTGTCGGATCAGTTAAGACAGCTCTCATAGGGAAACATTGATTTTCACACGTCATGCTACATGAGCTCCCAATGTAGGAGCGTTGTCGGAACAAGTGTGAACCCAGCCTTTTCCTAACTTCCTTGATTGGCTTAATGTTTTGCCGGTGTGCCTTGTACCTGGTTATTCACTGTATGCACTGCTCCAGCCCTTGATTCTGATTCTTGCTATGATTCTGTTCCAGTACCTGCATCTCATACCCTACTACTTTATATCTGCTCCCCTTGATCCCAGTTCTGGCCTTCTTCTTGATCCATCTCCTGTCTTATCCTGTTTATCTGTGTTCCCCTATTGGAGGAACTTGACTAGCCTGCACAGAGTCCTGACCCCAAACCCAATAAAACACTTTTGGGATGAATTAGAGCGAAGACTGTGAGCCAGAACTTCTTGTCCAACATCTGTGCCTGACCTCACAAATGCTCTACTGGAAGAATGGTCAAACATTGCAATAGACACACTCCTAAACCTTTGGGACAGCCTATTCAGAATAGTTGAAGATGTTACAGCTGCAGATGGTGGGCCAACTCAATATTAAACCCTATGGACTAAGACTGGGATGCCATTAAGGTTCATGTGCGTGTAAAGGCAGGAGTCACAATATTTTTGACAATATAGTGAAACCAGCCTGCCTTACTGGTATATGCATGGCTTCCTGAGGATTCTGCTAGAAAAGCACAGCAAATAACAGTTATATGGCTTTCTTAAAGCGGATGGTTCACCTCAAAAAAATATTAAAAGCCAGCAGCAACAAATACTGCAGCTGCTGACTTTTAATATTAGGACACTTACCTGTCCTGGAGTCCAGCGGCGTCCGCAGCAGAGGATGAGCGATCGCTCGTCTCCCTGCTGCTCCCCCCTCCATCCACGGTGAGGGAACCAGGAAGTGAAGCGCTCCGGCTTCACTGCCCGGTTCCCTACGGCGCAGGGGCGAGTCGCGCTGCGCCCGGCGATTGCCTCCCGCTGTGTGCTGGGAGCCGAGAGTTCCCAGCACACAGCGGGAAAAGCCCGTCTTTTGCCTGAGACTGCGGGCCGGAAGTGGGTGCAGATATCTGTCTTTAGACAGGTATCTGCACCCCCCTCCCCCCTGAAAGGTGTCAAATGTGACGCCGGAGGGGGGGAGGGTTCCAATCAGCGGATCTTCACTTTAGGGTGGAGATCCGCTTTAAAGAAACACCTAAAGAAATATAAACAAATATTTGAATACATTTTTTATTATAGTTGTCTCTTTTTATTTATTATATGCAGATGGGGCATCATCCAACATGCTAATGTTAGAATGAATTAGCAATGTGCTATTATTTTGTTTTTTAGGTTAAAGTGATTGTAAACATATCAAAGTAGCATATATGGTGAAACTCTCCTGTAATATTTCTCCTCACTTTTTGGGCACCGTCCCCAACTACAGAACAAAAACATTTTCTTTTATTGCCCATGAAAGCAGGAGGAGATAAGAACAGTGGAACTTTAAATCGGCCACAAAAAGGACATATATTTAAACATAAGATGTAGAAAAAACTTTATTCATACAATTTAAGACATTATTAAAAAAGAAACAATCTACAGAAAGCATTTATTTAATGAATAGTTTGGCATTACGGATCAACATGTTTAGAGAGAGACTCGCTTCCTCAAGATCCACAAGTTTTGTGCATATGGACAACACTTTTAATGTAAAAGAGTCAGGCAAGCATACATTTGAACAATCTGTACATGGATTGTGACCATGATAAACCAGTAGGAATTAAAATAAATACTTATTTTCTTTAGTATCACACAATATCACACAAAGCTTCCAACTATCCTTGATTTGGAGCAATGTCCCTCTGTCCCTCATTCCTCCTGATTTGTCCCTCACTTTGGTCTGATCTATATAGTTGTATATAAAACAGGAGTGTATTTAGGTTTTGTGCTGCCCTAGGCCTGACTAAACTTGTGCACCCCTAATTTCAATATGACCCACCCCTTCCTGTCAAGGCCACACCCCTTGCGGGTTAAGACCCACCCTGAAATTTTCAAGAAGGGACACTAGTTCTGATGGCCTGGGGGGGGGGGGGGCAATGATCCCCTCTCACTTCCTGTTTAGCTATGGGACAGGAAGTGAAGGGAAATCTCTGCAATGGGACAGGGATGGTAAAAAATTAGAAGCGACCCCCCCCCCCACAGTTGCAGAATGCCAACCGCCCACATACTGGAAGCAGTGTGGCCGATATATGGGGGCGATAAACTAATTTGCCTAACAGTGTAGCGCAAGCCGGTGGGGCCCCTGCAAAGTGGGGCCGTGCTGCCCCCCTGCAAAGTGCTGCCCTGGGCCTTGTTGGCCTAGGCCAGGACACAGCATTGATATAAAATGCACTTTTCAATCTTTCAAAAAGTGTTTACCTGTGCTAAAACTTTCATCAAATTCTAAATTGCTGCATTTCTACATTTTAAAAGCCAATATAAAGAAATAGCGGTGGTAAGAAAAAAAAAACCCTTGTGGATTTAATTAACCTTTATTTTTGTTTAATTCTCCTTTAAGGGGGTGTGGCAGGGGGCATGTCCTATGCCTACATACATTTGCTAGTAGGTGTCCCTCATTCCCATCTCAAAATATTGGGAGATATGTATTACATGTCATTTGCTCCACCAGTATTAAACAAGCAACCCTGTATAGTTGATTCACTTCAGTATGCTGGCCAAGAATCAAAAGACCTAGACCATGCCAAGAATCCTAAATTGCGTAGAAATACATGATTTTAAATATGGCGCCACTCTAAATTACAACTGCAATTCCTTTCACCTCTTGTTGCAACTGGGAGCAGTGTATGCTCAGAAAGCAATGTTCTGTAGAAAGGCAGAGTTGTGAGGGACACGTTGTGCTGAAGAGGGAAGTTCAGAGAGGCCCGGAGCAAAAGAACAAGCCATAGGCGTAGGGCCGGGCATGACGGGGTTAACAGAAACCCTTACAAGCCAGGGAGTGGTCATGAGAGGTGCAGTGTGTAGAGAAGGAGAAGCTATAAATTCTCCCCCTCCTTTCCCGGTAACACAGTCCTGGGAGAAAAGTTGTAAGGTAGGATTGCTGCTGGCCTCTCCTGAGCCAGGCCAGCAACCAGGCCGGGTTATCCGGTGGGGCTCCCGCGGGGGGGCTCCCTGGAGCCTCTCCTGAGCCAGGCCAGGGGGGAGGGGAACACCCGGGGGGCACCCAGCGCGGGGGTCACCCGTGGGGGGCGGGGCACCCGCGGGGGGGGGCACCCGCGGCCCCCGTGGCAGTGTACTCCCCGGGGCCATCCACCAGGCAGCTCAGGAGGGAAGGGAGCCCAGCCCGGCCCCCCAGCAAAAATGGACAGCGGCGTGGGCCCTGTAGGCCCCGCGAGGCGCGGGGGGGGGGGGGGGGCGGCCAGGGCGGTGCTGGACTGGAGACGAGTGTTTCGGCTGTTTGGATTGCTTCTCCAGGCACCCGGTAAGTCGTTTTCATCAATTTCTACTGTGTTTGCAAAATGCTGGTGTGTTGGTAGGGGGCGGGAGGAGGGTCCCCGTAGTCGTTTGGTAGTGCCCGCAGTGGCGGGGGTAGTGAGGTAAGGCCTAGTGCCTGCGGGAAAAAGGTTGGAGGGGATGCAGGTTTGCATCGGTTGTTTGGTAGGGTTGGTAGCTTTGGTGAGCCAGGCTGGGGGGGACAATCCCGATGTTAGCCCTGCGGCAGCTTGGGTGCCGGCAGGGGGGGTATGGCTGAGGGTATAGTGACGGTGGGCAATCCAGGGTTAAGGTGTAGGTGGTGGGAGAGACTCCGCAAAGAGGGATCTGGTCCGGTTGTCGGGCGCAAAAGGGGGAAGGGTATACTTGTTATGAGGCACCCTTGGGTTCACATTTTAAACAGGAGGTGAGAGAGAAGGGCTGTGAGAGCGAATATGTAGAGATATTTGCGCATTTGCCTCTGGGGAAGTTTAACCTGGTCAGGGTTAAGCCTGAGTCCTAAAAGGAAGATGAAGCCAAGGGAGGTATAGGTTTATACCCAGAACACTGTTCGGCGCTTTTCAGTTAACAGGAGGCGATTAGCAAGGCCTATCGGTGTTACGGAGGCACAGGATGGCTCCGTTGCGACGAACAGTTCAGGCAACGCAGGGCGGTGGGACCGGACATGTAGGTGGAGAGACCGAGGGCTTTGGCCTTGGGATGCAGCTCAGGTCGGTCCCACGGACGTCCACAACGTTTTCGGGGGGGGGGCTGTGTAACCTATTCCCCGGGACAGTCGGCCGGAAATGGAAAAGGGGGTCTGCTGGCAGTGTAATGAGGGTAACTGCAAGTTTGGGGGGTCCTGCCGGTTCAAGCACGAGGGCTCCGGCTGCGGTGTAACCATCCTTCTTTCCTGGGTTTTGTGAGCAAGGCAAGGTACGTCTCGGAGATTTTACGAGTAAGAGGGAGGACTACGGTAATGGTGTAGAGGATGCGACCGTTTCTCGGTAGCACCCCGACAGGGCGGCTGCCCGGTCATTGGAGGGGGGGGGGGGGTTTCAGAGGGTTTTAGCATTCCTTGCAAGCTGGGGGTGGCCCCCCCCCATGCCTAACAATTAGCGCTCCGCGCTACGTCACCCTGCAGTGGTTTCGGATACACTGCGGTAGGAAGTAGCTCTGGGCCGAATGGGGTGCCCATTCTCTCCGCCCCCCCCTTCATATGAGTTGGTTGTTTTTTCCCCTTTGGGGTGGGGCCAAACAAGGAGCCGAACAAGTTTAGGCTCATTCATCACCTGTCTTTACGGGGGGGTCAACGAGGCTATTAGCGCGGGGTATTGTACGGTATGTTACGCCTCATTTGATGGGGCGGTTGATTGGGTCAGGGGTATGGTCGAGGGGCGGTGATGGCCGAGCCTGACACCGAGGCTGCCTTTCGGCTTCTTCCGGTACTGGTGTGTCACTGGGAGGGGGAGTTCAAGAGGGACAAGTGGGTACCGGTGGGTTGCTCGGTTCATGTGCCTTGTGGGTACAGTTTAGTTTGTTTCTAGAATGGGTGGGTCGGTATGTGGCTGGAGTGAACTCCTTGGTCCACTATCGGGTCAACTTCCTCGGCGTTTGCCCGGCTGGGTCGCGTATCTGCGCAGTGTTTTGGCCACTCTGGAACGCATTGCGGAGCGATTTGGGGCACTTCTGGCATCCGAGAGAAAAGGTAGGGGCCGATGTCGGTCATACAATTTTTTGGCATAGTAATTGGCTTGGAGGCAATAGAGTGCAGATTACCATGGGACACACTGGAAAGCCTCACGGCAAAAAATTGGCGAGATATTGGGTTCACAGAAAGTACAAATCTGAGCGTGGGAAAACTTATTTTCATGTGTCTTATTCTTCCTATGGGGCAAGTCGTTTGCATGCGCCGCTCGGGAAGCACGGCGGGGGGTTAAGTCACCCAAACACTTTGTGGGTTTGTGAAGGAACACAAGGAAGACCTGTCGGTTTGTCACTTCGTTTTGGAGTCGGTTAACAGTACGGCTCTGTGGATGTTCGGTCCGGTCAGCAATGTTGACATGGAACTGTTCACAGATGCGGCCGGGGGTTCGGGCTTTGGTGCATTCTTGCAGGGACAGTGTAGGGTGGGCCTTTGGCCCCAGTCCTGGTGCCAGCAGGGTTCACTAAGAACTTGGTTTGGCTGGAACTGTTTTCCGGTAGTGCTGGCGGTGGAACTATGTGGGCCCTGCCATCCGGACCGGAAGGTCTGTTTACATGGTGATAATCTGGGGGTGGTACAGGTGTTCAACAGGGTGACGGCTCCTCTCCCCGGGTCATTCGTCTCTTGCGGCACCTGGAGCTGCGCTGTTTCCAGAGGTATACCGGGAGTGGACAAGGTTGTGGCGGACGCCTTGTCCCGGTTTGCAGTGGGGACAGGTTTTGGGTTTGGTGCGTTAGGCAGAGTAGCAAGGGTCCCCTGTCCAGCGCGTGTGTGGAGGATTCAGTTTGAATCATCTCACAGAAGGTCGGTAAGGTGAGGAAACATGGGTGGCCTAAGAGAAGGTCTGGTTGGTGTGGCAGATGCTGGTTCGGGGGGTGGAGGTGCAGCTGACGGGTCCAGAGGTATAGGTCCTGATTCGGTATTGTTTGTCCAGGAACATAGAGGCTTGGATGTCACAGTTGGTACTCGATAAGAAAAGTTGTTGAGTCTGGTATTCTCGTTTGAGTGGCTAAGGTGCCTGGAATTTTACTATGGTTTTTGGGTGCAACAAGCGCTCAAGGGATATAGCCAGCAGGAACGGCGGAGGGAGGCGCGGCGCCCAGTATCGTTACATCTTAAGAGGTGTTATGGGGAATGTGGGGACAAATTGTGTTTATCCCGGTATGGGGTTGTGTCGTTTCTGCACAGTGTTTTGGTCTGGCAAATTCTTTGGAGCATTCGGGGTGGGCGAGTTAATTAGCCCCTCCAAGAAACAATTCAAGGCGGCATGTTGGCTGCTGACGTGTGGGGGGCTCATGAAGGGGCCACACTGCTTCTAAGCAGATCCAAAACGGATCAGAGGGGGTGAGGTAAGTCAGTGCAGGTGGTCACTGTTGTTGGTTCAGATCTTTGCCCAGTCGGGCTGGTGGGGAATTCCGGCAGGTACGCCCGAAGGTGGGCGGTTCATTTGGTTACATAAGTAGGGGGCTCCAGGGTCGCGGTATCAGTTCGTGGCAGGGTTTAAGAAAGGTTTGGGGGCTTTGGGCCTAGTGGAGAAGGAATTCTCTGGCGTTCCCTTAGGATTGGGGCAGCAAAAGAGGCTGCACATGATCGCCTTGATGAGGAAACAGTCAAGGGGAGAGGCAGGTGGGAGTCAAAGAGGTTTCGACTAGATGCAGGCCACAATGGTTGGTGGGCCTGGCGTAGGGGTAATTTGGTGATTGCATCAATGGTTGTATAGGTTGCTTACTGTCTTTCAGGTAGAGTGCAAGGATTGGTCTGGATTATGGGCCACTCCTTCGGAGATTGGGGGGGCTTGGAGAGTGTATGTGCGACCGGTGGGGCGACAGCTGGGGGTCCCGAGACGGCAGGCTTGTGTACATTGGTTGCGTTTCCCAGGAATGATGTGGAAGTAGAGTGGTATCGGAAGTGCACAGGTTTGCACGTTGGGACAGACCACTGGAGGTACTGGTTCTCCATGTAGGAGAAATTATTTAGGGGGTGAGGTCAATGCTGGGGTCGTGAGGTTCCCGGATACGATAGTGGTATGATCGGTCATGGTGGCTAGGACATCATGGAGGATGGCCAGACAGTGGAGGGGGTGAAAAAGAGCTTGGTGGAAGATGGACAGAGAGGTGGTGAGGGCACTGCGGTCAGTGGTGGTCTCTGAGCCAGCTTGTCGGCTTGAGGCCTATGACCAGGGGTTAGATAACGCAGTGCCAACCAAATGTGGTTAGTAAGTAGAAGCGGGGCCTGGCGGTCAGGCATCTGGGAGTTGGAGGTGTCTACGTGAAGATACCTTAGGAGTGATGGAGTTTACTGCACAGATGTTGGTATCGATATGGTGGGGGTTGGGCCCGTAGGATGGGGTACAGCAAGCATTGAGGGTGTGGAGGTGCGCCCAAAGGCAAGGGGATACCTTTGGGTGCTGGTGGCGGGTGTTAGGACTTTGCAGGAGAAGAAATTACCCCAAATATGGATGCCATTACCCAGAAGTGGTATGGGTTCTGAAGGGGGTGTGGTTTCCAGTCTACCAAGGTGTAGCTGGAATGTTGGTTAATGGGGGCACTGCGGTCAGTGGTCGTCTCTGAGCCAGCTTGTCGGCTTGAGGCCTATGACCAGAGGTGAGGTACCGCAGTGCCAATAAAATGTTATAATGTTAAAAGGTTTTACAAGTCAGTGTTAGTGGTGCCTGCAAAGTCCAGCACTAGTATGAGAAGAACTGTTTTTCTCAGGAATTATATGGTTTATATATGTTATTTATTATTGGATGTTATCTAAAATAAAGGAGGCTGCTACGGCCAGTTTTACTCCAAGTTACAGTGGTGGTCTCATTATTATTAAAGGTTTAAGAGGGAGTATAAACAGTAAAGGTTATATCTGGGATACCATAGTCATGTGAATGATGCAAAGGCTGTGCATGGTGGCACTTCTCACTCTGGGAGGTAGAGTCCGTGCACTACCCTCCTATCGAAATAGGACAATCTTTGTGTGGTAAACATAATTAGGCCAAGTTGACAACATGTGGCCAGGGGGAGGTAAACATAAAATTAAGGTAAGGGGAAGCGAGGCTAATAATAATAGTCCTATGTAGTTAGTCAGTGGTTCAGTCTCAACTGCATATATATATAGAAGATTTTTCAGACCTAAAAAGGCTGAAAACTAGAGAGACTAAAATGAACCAATTGACCACTTGTCAAATTCAAAATTAATAAAAAACTTTTATTGGTTGTTGGACAACATAGGGATGAGAAAGAGAGGCTAAGATACCAATATTATGCAATCAAGGTGTAAATCTGATGCTGGCAAAAACATACATATACAAAACTTACAAAAGAATTTAAAATACTGTCCGGACGTCTGCGGGAGGTAAACATAAACAGTTAAGTCATGGCTTTAGCATCCTTGGAACACCACTAGCTGGATGGGGTTGTACACATGCCATAGCAAAAATGATACCTCCTGTTGTATTCTACTGCATAGGGCTGCACTGCAACTGCCCTTCAACTGCATGCAATGCAAATGGCTGTGGTGTGAGCTTCTGATGGTTAGAACAGGCAGGCAACATATATTTAATAAATAATAGCTGCTTTTCACAATATAAGGGTTTATAAAAGGATTGATTTGATAGATAGCGTAGTTGTAGGAGATATACAAGTAAGTATCTGACTAGGGGCTGTGAGAGACTTCTTAGGCCGCGTACACACGATCGGTTCAAACCGATGAAAACGGACTGAAGTTCGCTTTCATCGGTCCTGATCGTGTGTAGGCCCCATCGGTCCGTTATCCTTCAGTCAAAAAACAGAGGGCTTGCTTTAAAATTGAACCAATGGACGACTAACCGATAGGTCAAAACCGATCGTTAGTATGCAAAAGCATCAGTTAAAAGGCTGCGCATGCTCAGAATCAAGTCGACGAATGCTTGGAAGCATTGAACTTTTTTTTAGCACGCCGTTGTGTTAAAACACGTAAACGTCACCGCGTACTGATACGAACGTTTTTTTAACTGATGGTGTGTAGGCACATCAGCCCATTAGTCAGCTTCATCGGTGAACCAATGAAAACGGTCCGTCGGACCGTTCTCATTGGATGGACCGATCGTGTGTACGCAGCCTTAGTATTCTTTTTTTTATTATTATTCCAGGCTTTTCATAGGAGAGCATGAGGTGATTATGTTTGGGAACACCTCTCCTGTATCATAAGTAGGGGTTCTTAGGTCATAAGATTACCAACAAAAGGTCTGGTGCACTACAGTGATGACTGGATGAAAGACTGAAGTACTGAGCAGGTAGGCCATATGTGTAAGCCTCTCAATTTTTCATTTTCAGTGTGGACTAAGAGTGGCAGATAACATAGTACAAGTCATTCCACACAGACAATGCTCAGATTTCTCTTGCCCTAAATACAGTTCCTAAATTCATGTGTGTGGTGTGCCAGCCAAGAAATAACACTTTTCAAGAGTAATTGCAGTGTGCTGTAATGTGCGTACTGCTGATAAGGCCTTCAGCATATGCAGGCCTCCTGGAAATCAGGATTATAGCAAAAACATGTGGCACTGTCTACCAGCATCCAGTCATCTCTGATTTTCAACACTCTGTCTTTCAGATTCGAACATAACCAGCAGTGCTATAACAAGGGAACAAGTTGCACAAAAACTCGAAGACTGAAACATGTGAACACAAACAACATTTCCTTGGAGACTAGCTATGTGAACATCTGAAGTACTGAGATTCCTGTGATGTATAATTGTCCCATGGTCTAAATGAGGGGGGCAATTACGTGGCTTTTTAGTAGGACCATTCTTAGCATGCGCAAAGGTCACAAGCTGTCACTTTCTAGCTATGTGGTGATAAATTTCCCCCATTTTCTAAAATTCCTCTGCCAAACAGTTATTGTTAGCTTTTTTCTTTATACAGCTGTATCAAACAAAGCAGAGACAAAGACTTGTCCGTCAACACACTGTATGCTGACACTGCTCAGCCAAGGAAAGAATTCCTCAACTCACAAATGTTTTTCCCTTTTTGGCAGCTTATTGACTGAAGCACCACACTGGGGCATGGCCTAAGGGGGTAAAAAATACAGAAATGTATATATAGGTCCTTTCATTACAAGTCACTGTGGTCCCACTCTAACTGTCCCAGTGAGATTATGATAATGCTTTAGCGATAAGAGCAATAAAAAATCGTTCCCAATATGTAAACAGCTAAGTGAGTGCACAGAATTCCAGCATTCTCCAATAACAATGTTTTGGTCTCCATGCCAAGTGCAACACAGAACGAGACGCTTGTTATGCAGCCACTGAAGAGAACAGGAGGGAGAAACAGGGTGGGAAAGAGAAAAGAGGGGGCATCTAACCAAGGAGGCAATAGTACTGAATCAGTCCTTGTTTTCTGTGTATTAATTACATTTTCTGGGGCTGGAAATGTGGCTGAGCCACATACTGGGATCTGGGATTAAAAGGGAACTCTGGTTTGCTGGAAAAGCTAGATGATATTTTTTCGTATGGAAATTCAACTAATTAAAACTTTAAAGAACCCAATTTGATTAGTGGCATGTAGAAATCTGAATACTCAGTTATTAGAACTGTACATATCTCACATTCCCCCTTATTATCCAGGTATGTCTCTTTTGCAGGGAGTGTCAGGGACAGTTGGTGCCCTTGCACACAGCACACCCAGAAGATGGCAATCAGTGAGTGAGGTTCAGCAGCTTTCACACTTCAGTTAAAGGGGTTGTAAAGGTTCGTCTTATTCTCTAAATAGGTTCCATTAAGCTAGTACATTGTTGGTTCACTTTACCTTTCCTTCAATTTCTCTTCTAAATGTTTTTTTTCTTTGTTTTAATTTCTCACTTCCTGTTTCTCCTCAGTAAACTTTCCACCATAATCCGAGCGGTGGAAAGTCATTTAGAACAGCTTACTGAACACCTTACTGAGGAGGAACAGGAAGTGAGAAATTCAGACAAAAAAAAAACAAAGAAAAAAAAAACATTTAGAAAGGGAAATCGAAGGAAAAGGTAGGTGAACCCACAATGCACGAGCTTAAGGAACCAATTTAGAAAATAAAAAAACGAACCTTTACAACCCCTTTAACCCTTGACCTTCAAAGGCTATGTTCACATGAGTGGCGGTAAAAAACAGGGCGATCGAGCTACGTTTTTATTGCCCACCTACAAGCGGACATGGAGGCCACCAGAGTCTATTCACATTGCCGTAGCCAAGATGCTTGTGGTGCAGCATTTTAAAATTCTTTTGACAGGCAGCAACCACATGCCATATAAGGCTATGGCAGTTGTGGTGTGGTAATCCAATGTAAAAATCATCATTGGAATCAGTGGCGGTGCGTCCATAAAGTGCGCAGGAGCGCCGCCCCCTCTCTCCTGCCACCTGTCTATCACCAATAGATAGATTCATGCATTGCAAGAATCTATCTATTGTCGCCCCTGCCGCTCCTATTCAGGTGTCCCTTGTTGGGCGCCGGCATCTGAATTACAGAAGTTTTTTTTTTAGAAATGCCTGATTAGAGCTGTGGCTAATATGCATCCTGATTAGAGTCTTAGGTTCCTTTTTTTTTTTTTTTTAAGTGTATTTTTTGTGCGTGAACTCGAGAGAGAGGAGCCGGACTGCAGGAGTTGGGAGTAGGCAGACCCTCCCCCCGGAGGCAATCGCCATCCTTCTCCATGCCCCTGGTGGCAATGGCGGGTGTGAAGGGGGGCCTCCCACTCACCCCGCCCTACCTGCTCCTCTTGGGAGCCCAACTGGGGCCCAACGGGACCCCAATGGGGCAGAGGGACTCCCCCTATGAGGGAGTGAGGGGGCCTAGCCCACCCAGCCAGCCCGTAGGTCCTTCGCCTCTCTTTATTTTAAGAGACCGCATGGCCAAAGTGCATGTGTTTTTTTTTAAACCAATTTTTGTGTGCGTGCAAGTGTGGTGGTTTTTGTGGGGGGGGGGTGGGCGTACTAAGCACAGGCGTACCTTGCATAGCACACCCACCAGGAGCCGGGCTGAGACCACCAAACTCAATTCACATGTAGCCGAGACCGGGATCCGAACCCTTGGCTGCAGAGGTGAATGGCTTGTCAGCGCAGTGCCAATCACGTTGAGCCACCACAGCTCCCCAGTCTTAGGTTCCAATGGGGTTCCAAATTGGTAAACAGCGGGCGCAATGCTGTGTGTTTGCTAAATCGTTTTCCTAACACTAACCCGCCTCTCAGCCAATCAGGTGCTCAGGTCTGGTTTACCTGTCACCTGATTGGCTAAAGCGACGGGCATTGTGACGGGGGCACCTGTCTATCAATATTGGATGCCTATCAGGCGTCCAATCATAGCAGAAGAGGATATGAGAAGACATCGAGGACTCGGAGCGTGGAGGACAGCGCCACGACCCAAGACAGGTAAGTAAGCAATTGATGGGGCACCGGGCGTAATTGATGGGGCACACTGGCAGCAATTGATGGGGCACACTGGCGGCAATTGATGGGCACAGTAGCTGTGTTTGATGGGTACAGTGGCTGCAATTGATGGCACAGTGGCTGCAATTGATGGGCACAGTGGCTGCAATTGATGTTTTTTCAGTTTGTTTGTGCCCCCCAAAAATGTTGAGCACCAGCTGCCACTGATTGGCAGAGGAGAAAGCATTTATGACAGAATAGACTAATAGTGTCTCATCTGTCATTAAAAGCCCTACCTGTCAAGCAATGTTAGCCAGCCATCCTATCTACTAATCTTTAATCACTGAGCAGCAAACAATATCACCTGTGATGTAATTCAGTGTCATGTACCAGGTGTAACCGGACTGTGTGGACTGCACTGAGATAGAACCAACACGCATGTAAAGTGAATATAAACATTTATTAAGATAGTGATATATAAATACACAAATACCTCCAATACCAAACAGTGACAATAAACCAAACTGTGACCCACAAATAACTATATACAGTGGATGGGGAATACCATAATTAAGAACGTAAGCCAGGCCAGGGTCATACACAGAGGATCAGCAGATAAACAAGGGCAGTTTCAAAATCACAAACGTAAGCCAGGCCGGTGTCATACACAGAGAATCAGCAGATGGGGGAAGTTGAATGGGATAAGGCTACAGGGCAGGGATGAAAGGGAACAGGAGCACAGGAGGGACAGGATCAGGATAGGCTCGGGATCAGGATCGGATACCATAATCCAAGGACCATGGCTATGGAACGCTCTACCCACGAACATCCGCATAGAAGAAAAACCATCGGGCCTTCAGGAAAAAACTGAAGACCCACCTCTTCTGAAGCACCTGAACAAAATTGGACAAAGTGCCTTGAGGCGATTCAGTTCGCATTTGTATCGATATACAAGTCACTGACTCACTCACTCACTCATACAGGCTTAGGATCAGGTAACAGGCTAGTAGGTCAGGGTGCAAGAACGATACCAAGGCAACTTGTGTGTGTGTGAGTCTCCGTAGAAGTTAATGTCAGCTCCATACTGCCGGAAAGCACCTGCTGGTGGCCACCGGTACTACGACCCACGGATAAACAGTGCCACAAGCAGGTGAAACCCTTTACTACAGGTCCTGGCTGTTTAGAAGACACCCACTGGTGGACACCGGTACTACGATCTATAGAACCGACAGCGCCATCAAGGGGTGAAACCCTTTCCAGACATTCAGTTATCTTGCAAACCTGGCACTGTTAGTGGGTCCTGAGGACAGGTGTTGAAAAGCTCTGCTGTAGACTATTCCTCCAGCCTCAGGGTTTGTACTGAGGTATGGATTTGGACCATACAGGGCTGAAGGAAGTATCAATGGACTCTGGTGGGGTTGGAAGATGGGACTTGTAGAGCCAGTGAGGGAGGCTCTACTACACAGATTGGGACCTTACAGGTTAACATGGTGGCAGGTGCCCGCAACTACATAAGCCATAAGCTCAGTGGGAAGAACTCCAGGATGCTCAAAGAATACAAACACAACGTGGCAATTGACAAAAAACAAAACATTGGTCTTCTCATCGCTAATGTAAACAGTTTCTCACAATGTAGTGGTAAAGTGTTCCAGCTGAATCATATTCTTATTGTAAAAGAAGAATACAGGGTGTTTCCTCTTAGTTCATGCCTAATATACATTAGTCATCTGGCACCATAAAAGACTATGAAGTTCTACTGTTACTGCACAGACAGAGTGACCCAGACCCAATTTTTAATGACAGTTCTGCTGATCTCCTCTAACTTGCAGCCATCCCTGCACAAACCAGCTTTCAGCTTCCAGCACAGGAAATCTTGCATTACAAATTACTCATTTGACACCTATAATCCATAAATAAGGCTTCTAGGGCTGGCAGGTGATTATCAGTTTCTGAGGAGTTCACTGCAGGTTAGAAATCAGCAGCACTGTCACTAAATGTTGGGTCCACAACAGGAGTAGGGTAGCGTTTTTAACATTGTGTCACTACTAGGCATGTGCCCGGTATCGGCACCTATCCGAAAGTCACTACAACACATGCACAGTAGAATCAGTATTTAAATGTGGAACAGCGCCACCCACAGCCATTTTCAGTGGGAAGCAAATCCTCTGCAGCAGTTGAGCTTGTGTCACAATGGGAGGTGCCCTTTTAATTTCTGGACCTATCAGCTCACACCACTTTGTTATTCCCTGGCTTCTGCTGCAGCTCACACTGACACTGTAAACTGCACCACCATGCCTACTCCACTACTGTGCCATGTCACCAACTCCCCCGTGCTCTCACCATTACAGTTGGCTTCCATCCTTTTTTCCCCACATTTCACATTGCTTGCTACTACTACAGTGACGTGCCCTTCAGTAACCGTTCAATGATAGACATACTTCTGCTACTATAGTGTCAAAAAAACAAAACTAAACAACTTTATCAGAGTCACTTGTAGCACACAAAAGCTGGCTCAGTGGTATTTGTATCAGCTTGGTAGGAAAGTCTCAGTTCTGTAATGAGACTGTGGCTGAGTCTGACAATGTCAGGAAATTAGGTGTCATCCACATGTCTGACATCTAGGGAAGCTCAAAAAAATGCCCCAACATGTATCACTGTCACACTTCAAGTTGCCTCTAGACATTGGGATGGTAAACACAGAGGTGGCAGCCCTAGGTGTCACTGCTACCCCTAATGGCTGTGAGAGTAGGGTGGAGAAGGCAATGCAGGAAGGCCTTGACAGTTGGTGGTACACTGGTAATTGGGGATTCTATAATCAGAAGGACTGATAGAATACGTTGTCACCGGGATCGTCCTCAACCAAATGTGTGCTCCCTGGTGCCAGGGTTCCGAATGAGGTAAACCAGGATGATAAATTATTGGGAGGGGCTTGTTCTGTCTCAAGGACATATAGCTAAACCTTCTTATCCCATAAACTTCAGATACCATATTTCTTTGATCTCAGTTTTATTAGAACAAGCCAGGTGAAAACTACAAAATAACAGAAATAGACCTCAATAAGTACAATATTGTATACATTACAGCATACATTACAGAAACAACGATCTACAATATAGGGTAAGATAATAAAAACATACTTTTTAAGTTCTCTAAGAAGTGATGGCGATAGATTGAGAAATACACGTCTTGCTTCCTGCAGTATCTTCTCAAAGAATGGTGGCTGTTTCCCTTCCTGTGAAGATTCGACCCAGAATTCCCTGTTTACTAACAACTTCCTTAACTACACATACAGTGAATCAAATAAACAGAACTGCAGCAATACCAAAAAAGAACACTAGATGGAGCCTGCACTCCACATATGATTGTCTTCTGTAAATTACAAACCTTACATGTAATTTTAACAACACAGATACAAATAATCAGCATAGACATCTGGTGGACAGAACAGGGCTAGATATGAACCAGCTTGCTTGGCCCATGTTGGAACCAATGACAGAATACATGGAAGGTGGAGGTTCCCTGAGAATCAATTTAACCGCTTCCTGCCAGCCGAACACGGCCTCCTAACCGACAGAAGGGCACAGGTGCGCAAAAGGGCCTACACGTACGTCCCTTCGTAATCCCGGGGTAGCGTCCGCTGCGCACTGCAAGAGCATGCCCGGGGGTCCTGCAGGCTTGATGTCTGCCAATGGCCTGCGATCACAACTAGGAGAGGAAGAATGTGGAATTGCCTCCATTTGTAAACAAGGCATTTCTCTGTCCTGACTAGTGACATGACAGGGATCTATTACTCCCTGTCATCGGGCGCAGTGATATCTGTCATGTCCTAGGTAGCCCATCCCCCCTACAGTTGGAACACACTGAGGGAACACATTCAACCTCTTGATTGACCCCTAGTGTGTAAACCCTTTCCTGCCAGTGACATTTAAACAGTACTCAGTGGCTATTTTTAGCTCTGATCGCTGTATAAATGTCAATCGCAGATCACCGCCATTACTAATAAAAAAAAAATAATAGTAAAAATACCATAAATCTATCCCCTATTTTGTAGACACTATAATTTGTGTGCAAACCAATCAATATACACTTGATATGATTTTTTTCTACCAAAAATATGTAGAAGAATACATATCAGCCTAACTGAGAAAGAAATTTGTTTTTTTATATATATTTTTTTGGAGACATTTATTATAGCAAAAAGTTAAAAATATTGCTTTTTTTTTGTTTATAGCGCAAAAAATAAAAACCGCAGAGGTGATCAAATACCACCAAAAGTAATCTGTTTGTGGAAAAAAAGGACGTCAATTGTGTTTGGGTACAACGTCGCACGACGCAAAAACTATGCAGTGCCAAATCACAAAAAATGCTTCAAGTTGAAGGGAAGAACCTCCAAGGTGACATTCTCTGAAATATTGCCTGTGCCATGCACAACACAGGAAATGCTGGGGTGGGGGCATATAAAACTGAATGCTGGGCTAAAGTCCTGTGTAAGAGGGAAGGATTTGGGTGTCTAAAGCACTGGGCTGATTTATTATTGGGGTACAACCTACATGCTGGTGCATACTAACAGGTTAATCATTGAAATTTGTTATAGGCAAACCAGTGTTAATGAGGAGATGGAGACTCAACTTCTTGAACAGATAGAAAGGGCTGCTAGGACTGGGGCAGTGATAATAATAGGGGATTTTAACTACCCAGAAATTGACTGGAGTAATGGCACTGTAGGAAACAGTTAAAGGGCAAAAATGTATTACAAGAACATTTTATGGTACAGTTTAAAGAGGCCCCGACTAGGAATGATGCTCTGCTTGACATGGTTATCTCAAATTATGCAGAATTTATTACTAAGGTTTTTTATAAAAAAGAACATTTGTGTAGCAGTGACCATAACCTCATTTTATCTAATGTAATCTGTAAACAAGCACATACTGGAAAGATAAAAACACTGAACCTTAAGAGAGCAAATTCTCCAAGGCTGTGGGCTGCTCTCCAAGACTTAAAGGATCACTAAAGGAAAACATTTGTTTAGCTAAATAGCTTCCTTTACCCTAATGCAGTGCTGTTTTCATGTTCTCATTGTTCGTTTTTGCTTTGAAGTTGCTGTAATTCTGCTCTGTTCTCCACACTTCCTGCTTGTCTGGCTCCTTATATAACATCTCATGGCAGATTTTCACTGTGGTCTAAGCTGTGTGTCTAAAACTCCTCAGAACCAATCAGATTAATTTTAAAAACAAAACACTGCCCTGGATTTGTTTGTTTTTGTTCTGTGTGTCTCTTTCTACTTCACAGAAACATTAAATCATTTTAAAAACAAAAGTGAAACTAGAGGCACATTATATGATTGATTTTTATCTATTTTTAATAATTTTTAAAAGGAATCAGTTAACTTTTATGTCTCTATACCCTGTAAACAGTCATTTCAGCCAAAACATTTTTTTTCCTTTAGTGACCCGTTTTGTTACTGGTCCCATTGAGCGCTGCTTTTGTTGCTCAATTCTAACAGCCACCCCTGTCAGAACACAACAGCACAGTGGGGAAGATCGCTGTACTAACTTTGGATGGTTAATACAGCTGCTCTGATTGGGGCTGTCAGTTATTTTTCTGTTCAACCCGCTTTGCTAATGTGTAAGGTTTACAGGCTTGGAAAAAGGTTTATAAATGGATAGAAAACTGTCTAAAAGACCATATTCAGAGAGCAGTGATTAATGAATCATACTCTGAGGCGGCGTACACACGGCCGAGGTTCTCGCTGGAAACCAGCGAGAACCTCGCTGGAAGCCGCATTCCAGCGAGGACCTCGGCCGTGTGTACGCTTTTGGCTCGCCCCGCCCGTCGGGAATCCCGTCGAGCGAAAAAAGAGCACGCTCTCTTTTTGCTCGACGGCCCGCCTGGATGAATGGCTGGTTGCCATTCCCGACGAGCGGGTCGCCGATTTCGACGGCCGGCAGAGAACCTCGACGGGCGGAACGATCGAGGTTCTCTGCCGTGTGTACGCGGCCTGAATGGTCTAAGGTTATTAGTGGTGTAGCCCAAGGTTCAGTGTTGGGACCCTTACTTTTTAATATACAGTTCCTTGAAAAAGTATTCATACCCCTTGAAATGTTCCACATTTTGTCATGTTACAACCAAAAACGTAAATGTATTTTATTGGGATTTTATGTGATAGACCAACACAAAGTGGCACAGAATTTTGAAGTGGAAGAAAAATGATAAACGGTTTTCAATTTTTTTTTTACAAATAAATGTGAAAAGTGTGGCGTGCATTTGTATTCACCCCCCCCCCCGGGGTCAATACTTTGTAAAACCACCTTTCACTGCAATTACAGCTGGAAGTCTTTTTGAGATGTCTCTACCAGCTTTGCTCATCTAGAGAGTGATATATTTGCCCATTCTTCTTTGCAAAATAGCTCAAGCTCTATTAGATTGGCTGGAGAGCATCTATGAACAGCAATTTTTAAGTCTTGCCACAGATTCTCAATTGGATTTAGGGCCGGACTTTGACTGGGCCATTCTAACACATGAATTTGTTTCGATCTAAACTATTCCGTTGTAGCTCTGGCTCTGGTTGTATTTTAGGGTCTTTGTCCTATTGGAAGGTCAACCTCTGTCTCAATCTCAAGTTTTTTACAGACTCTTAGCCGCGTACACATGGAGGGACTTGTCCGCTGAAACTGTCCGACGTTTCCAGCGGACATGTCTCCGCCGGATTTTCATCCGACGCGTGTACACACCATCGGATCAAAATCCCCGCGCGGCAGACAGTGCGGTGATGTGGCGGTGACGTTGACGCCGCCACGTCACCGCACCAGGAAGTAGAAAACGTCCACGCATGCGTCGCATCCATTCGGCGCTTGTGTGGGCAGATATGTCCGCTGGTTAGTGTACTAACCAGTGGACATATCCAACGGACATGTCTCCGGCGGACAAATTTTAAAGCATGCTTTAAAATTTGTCCGCCGGTCAGACATGTCCGCTAGCCCATACACACGATCGGATTTGTCTGCTGAACTGATCCGTCGGACCAGTTTCAGCGGACAAATTCGATCGTGTGTACGCGGCCTAACAGGTTTTCTTCTAAGGCTGCGTACACACGATCGGATATGTCCGCTGAAACTGGTCCGCCGACCAGTTTCAGCGGACATCGTGTGTACGACCTAGCGGACAGGTTTGTCCAGCGGACAAATTTCAAAGCATGCCTTGAAATTTGTCCGCTGGAAACCTGTCCGTCGGACATGTCCGCTGGTTAGTACGCCTAACCAGCGTACATAAATCTCCTGCATGCGTCGAATGGAAATGAAATATTCCCCAATGTATGCCATAACATACACTACAGAAGCAGCAGCCAAGTATACAGTATGATGTCACTAGCTTAAATCCTCACAACTCTTATAAACAACGTATTAGCTTTTTTCTTTAGAAGGTATAGGCCAGGCATGCTCAAGCCGTAGCCTGCTAAGCCATCTGATATGGCCAGCAACCTCAAACCCATAGCAACCTGCACAGCCTCTTTGGGGTGCACACTGTTCTACTAAATGATTGCTAGTCTTTCATAATCCCGGTGGCTGTCATACACAAACTGCTATGGGAGCCGACTTCTGACTCCTCTGTTTCCTTCCTAACACACATAAAGGGGGTAGAGAGGAGCCTTTAGCCAAGTGGATTACATCTAGTGGCATCCATACAGGGGTTGTGTGATGAGGGGTTGTGTGATGTGTCATTATATATTTGCTTGATAAAAAAAAGTTTATTGCACTAATAGGGCATGCGTTTCCCAAGTCTTATTTTTTGTTTCGCTTGTACACAGTCCTTGTTGTGGGAGTTCAAAGAATGGCTGCAAAGACCCTGATATAGTAAAGGCTATAGTACAACACTGGTTCAGAGCTTTTTTGACTGCTCACACCTGAACACGAGAATGGGATTAATGGTGATCTGGTTAATAAAAAATATATATTTTTTAAGTTGATTGAAAATTGAAGAACCAGATTGTTGTTTAAAATCTTCATTATGCTATTCAAGAAAAAACATTCTACTTTTCGAACCATTTCATTGCACTGTGGTCCGCGACCAGTTACTAAATCACTTAGTGGCCTGCGGTCTTCAAAAGGTTGAGCACACCCGGTATAGATATGGTAAGATTAACTGTATTAAAATGAAATTATCTGCAACTAGTGTTAGCCAAGGAGAGAAAGCTGCTCAAATGTCAAAAGATCTGACCCTTGGAGTGTGTCGTGGATGACAATGATCTTTGGACATGGCCAAGATATAATGTTCTGAGCATCATAGTAGATACCTATTAATTGTGTATTGTTGTTTTTGAAGAGTTTGCTTCCATTAATAAAAAAAACTTGTTTATCCATACTAGTTGCTACACTATCTAGTTTTCTGCCCCCCCCCCCCCCCCCCTCCTGTTTTTTTCACAATTTTACATGGAACAGTCATTGTGGCAAAAGATATAATACATGTATAATGAAAAGATGGGTACTAAAATGTATAAAAAAAAATTCTCCTAACTTCACACTATATTCAATAGATGGGATTGGCTTGCCGTAGGACCTTTCTAACATAGACATCTAGTACCTGGGTTGGTTCTGCCGGTGTTCAGCCCTCAATGCTATAAATTGTCCAGCGTATCCATTAGAGAAAGCCACTAAGGTCAATAATGTAGAATCACCTGGACTTTGCAGGCAACGTTTAGGTTGGGGTGGTGTGATTTCTAAAGAAGAATTCTTTGGCTGAAGGTGGGCACTTGGTGTTATTTCAGTTGCTGCAACGCAAAAAAGTTAGTGATGCCAAAAGCACAGGACAATGTTATCAATACAAATAGCAGGTTTGTCAAAAAGGAGGTGCTCTGCTTCTGCAATCTCTGGATCACTCTGGATCACTGATCCAGTTGTTGTGACTTAGACATAATTTACAGCCTCAGTAAAATTAGCAGACATTAGGGGAGATTTACTAAAACTGGTACACATAGAATCTGGTGCAGCTTTGCTCAATAATCAATCAACTTAAAGTAAGAACTGACAATAAAACCCAGAAGTTGATTTACTATACACAGCTGCACTGCACCAGATTCTGTGTTTTAGTAAATCTTTCCCATTGACTCAATGACATCTTGCAGATAGAAAGCTTTAATCCAAAACTTGTGCAAATCTTCAGATGAGCATCACATAGGTCAAAAAAAACATAGCACGTCCAGCCTCAATAATTAGATGCACTCAGAACAGCAACTAAAGACACACTGAACAAAGGGTGGTATTAGCTATACAGAGCATCTCCAGCTATGAAGAGAGGAAGGGGCAAAATTATTTAACCACTTCCATACCAGGCACTTACGCACCTTCCCGCCCAAGCCAATTTTCAGCTTTCAGCGCTGTCGCACTTTGAATGACAATTGCACGGTCATGCTACACTGTATCCAAACAAAATTGGCGTCTTTTTTCCCCCACAAATAGAGCTTTCTTTTGGTGGTATTTGATTTTTATTTTCTGCGCAACAACTAATAAAAGACTGAAAACGTTGAAAAAAAATGTGTTTTATTTTTTTCTGTTAATTTTTTTTGTAAATAAGTAAGTTTTCTCTTTCAATTACTGGCACTGATATGGTGGCACTGATGGGCACCGATGAGGTGGCACTGATGGACACCGATGAGGTAGTATTGATGGGCACCGATGAGGTGGCACCGATGAGGTAGTATTGATGGGCACCGATGAGGTGGCACTGATGGGCACTGATAGGCGGCACTGGTATGGCGGCACTGATGGGCACTCATAGGCGGCACTGATGGGTACTCATAGGCGGCACTGGGCACTCATAGGTGGCACTGGGCATGGATTGGCACTGAGGGGTGGCACTGATGGACACTGAGGGGTGGCACTGATAGATCCATGTTGCCAGTCAGTGCCCATGTGTGGGCACTGACTGGCATCTTTTTTTTTTCACTGGCCTTTTTTTATTTTTATTTTTTTACAGATTTATTTTTTTATTTGCCCTTATTTTTGCCCTTCCCTGGTGGTCCTGGCGGCTTCCCTGGTGGTCTAGTGTGGGCATCCGAGGGGGGGGGGCTGTGCTGATAAACAATCAGCGCGAACCCCCCCTGTCAGGAAAGCCGCTGATCGGGCTCTCCTGTACTCGCGTCTATCAGACGCGAGTGAGGAAGAGCCATCAACGGCCCTTCCTGTTTACATCATGGTAACAAGCCTCCGCCGGAGACTCGTTACCAAGATCGGAGATGCAGGGTGTCAGGCTGACACTCCGCATCACCTATCGCCGCGCTGCACGCCCCCACGGGCGCGCACGGCATGAAGTCAGGATTTTTAGAACCACTTCCCGGACGTCAATCTCCTATTGACCGGGCAGGAAGTGGTTAAACAAGCAACAATTCACTGGTAACATGATAGGAGGATATGTGGCAGGTTTGTCAAAAGAAAGAAGACGACCCATTTACATATACTACAACGGTAACCTCACAAGTGATCTCATTGTTCAGAGATGGATAATTATTTCAGTCAGTAGTATACATTTTTTTCAGACTAAAGTCTGCAGCCTTCAGGCCCTGCACAAATCAGACATTCCCTGGTTATAATGTAATATGTTGGTCTGGAGATGCCGTAAGGATAACTCATGAGAAGGTGAAGCCAGACTAAGAATTTGTAGAGAAACATTGGAAAATGTTCTTATAAAGCTGCCACATTAACCAAAGGCCACATTACTTCCATTCCCTGGCAATCAGCACACCCGAGTTATTGCAATTATTTACCCTCATTCCTGATTTAGCGGGGGGACAAACTGGGCCTTGCAATCTAAAAATAAGCAGAGAACTATGAAACATTCCGAAGTAAGTGCAAACTATGTATATCCCTTGTGATATTATTACTCTAAGAGCTACTACTGAATTCTGCTGTCTGATTCCTCGGTCATCACGGATAAATGATTTCAATACTTATTGTATTTTATAAAAACGCAACAATGCACAATGTGCATATTCTTAAACACTTATGACTGGAGCAATTACTGTCAGGGAGCTAAATGAGTACTGTCCATGATGCTATTTTTATTGTACTAACATCTATATTTCCAGGACAATCTTCCAGAGTGTACCCCCCTTCCTCAAGGGCCAAGCAGCAAGCACGGGTACAATCACCTCAAATCATGATGTCAGAAAGTTGTAATATTTCATAGTTTTCATTGCTCAATAGCTGTGAACCAGTGCTACCTAAACTGACATCTGTCACTGATGGCCCACCAATGGCAACAAAAATGCACCACACACATACGGTCGGTACATGTACTATATATGTACTTTCAATGCTGATTTTTGCAACAATCGGGACATTCCAGCTAAATAGGCAGCACTGATCAGTGGCACTGATGATTAGGCACTGATGGGCATTGATTGGCAGCACTGGTGGTCATTGATAGGTGACACTGTTGGGCAAAGGTAGGTGGCACTGCGGGCACTGTTAGGTGGCACTGGTGGGTACTGATAGGTGGCACTGTCAGGTGGCACTGGTGGGGACAGAAGAGGCAGCCGCCTGTGTGAGGGACCGATGACAGAACCTAATTATCAGCTTTTTGATCAGCTTTTTTTCCCCTCAGGCTGTCAAAAACAATTACCGATCTTCTGTTTACATCATGTGATCAGCTGTTATTGGCTGACAGCAGATCACAAGGTAAGGGGCCGGGACCGTAGACTCAGTGATCACAGAGCGCGGCGCGAGCACCCCACAGGGCAATTTAGGCCCACTGCTGTAGCGGTCATTCGGCTATAGCTCGGGTAGTGGGAGGTTAAAGTGTATGTTACCCCTACATTTCATATTGAACCACCAGGTGCTGTTGAGCGCTCTGGTAGCACATTGATTCTTCCTGTCAGGTGTAACTGCCTGCCCATATCAGAGGTACGGGTGGACAGATACACTGACAGTCTGCAGAACCATAGCAGTACACCCATGATCTGCTGATTGTGGGTGGAATGCTTTACAGCAGTGTTTCTCAACCTTTTAGTGCCGTGACCCCTTGATAAAATTTCCCAAGTTGTGGGACCCCTAACAGTAAAATTCTTTTCGTAGCGTGGTTGTCAGCACCCAAGGCAAGACAAGTAATTTGCACCCATAACCTACGGTTAGCGTTCTCTGAGTCCCCTCCACTCGTACAATATTAACCACTTCCCGACGGCCGTACGAATATATGGGGCCGCCGGGTGTTCTGAATCTCTGACTGGACGCAATATGCGTCCTGCGCTCTTCCTGGCCACTAGAGGGCGCGCGCGCGAGCCGTCGTCGGTGGCGCGCGCGCGTGCCCGCTGCATTCCTGAGATACCAATGCGCGTGCCTGGTGGCCGCGATTTCCGCCAGGCACTCGCAATTGGCGGTTACAGGGACAAGAATATGGATCTCTGTGTGTAAACACAGAGATCCATGTCCTATCAGGAGAGAGAGGAGACTGATCTGTGTCCCTTGTACATAGGGACACAGCATCGGTCACCTCCCCCAGTCACCCCCCTCCCCCCACAGTTAGAACACACCCAGGGAATAGATTTAACCCCTTCCATGCCCCCTAGTGTTAACCCCTTTACTGCCAGTCACATTTATACAGTAATCGTGGCATTTTTATAGCACTGATCGCAGTATAAATGTGAATGGCGCCAAAAATGTGTCAAAAGTGTCCGATGTGTCCGCCATAACGTCGCAGTCCCAATAAAAATCGCAGATCGCAGCCATTACTAAGTAAAAAAAAAATGAATAATAAAAATGAATAATAATTCTGTCCCCTATTTTGTAAGCGCTATAACTTAATGTGATTTTTTTTTTTTTTTTTACCAAAAATATGTAGAGTAATACGTATCGGCCTAAACTGAGAAAAAAAATGTTTTTTTTTTTTTTAATGGGCTATTTATTATAGTAACAAGTAAAAAATATTCTTTTTTTTTCAAAATTGACGCTCTTTTTTTGATTATAGCGCAAAAAATAAAAACCGCAGAGATGATCAAATACCACCAAAAGAAAGCTCTATTTGTGGGGAAAAAAGGATGCCAATTTTGTGTTGGGAGCCACGTCGCACGACCGTGCAATTGTCAGTTAAAGCGACACAGTGCCAGAAGCTGAAATTTCACCTGGTCAGGAAGAAGTATACGTGCCCAGTAAGGAAGTGGTTAAAACCTCATATGGTACATTTTAGGATGTACCACTCGTTATCTTTGTTCTCCCTCTTTTTCCCCATTTATCTCTCACTATCCTAATTTCTTGTTTTTTTTCCCCCCGGGGCCATCCTCGCTCTTAGAGTTTGTCTTA
>JAJQKJ010001666.1:0-118148 GCA_029574335.1 Rana kukunoris
CCCTCCCGACTCTGGTCCTGGTCCCTCCCCTCCTGACTCTGGTCCCTCCCCTCCTGACTCTGGTCCCTCCCCTCCAGACTCTGGTCCCTCCCCTCCTGACTCTGGTCCCTCCCTCCTGACTCTGTCCCTGCCCTCCCCTCCCGACTCTGGGCCCTGCCCTCCCCTCCCGACTCTGGGCCCTGCCCTCCCCTCCCGACTCTGGGCCCTGCCCTCCCGACTCTGGCCCTCCCCACCCACCTGCGATCCCCTTGCTTCCTTCTATGACCCAGTACTCTCTAATCTGACCCAGTCCTCCCAGTACTATAAAGAATGTAATGGGGGCGGATAGACGGACACACCGAGGAGGAGAAGAAAACAATCCAGAGAAATGACATAACCAGTAATAGGGGGAGGGGGGACCTTATGGGCCCCTAAAGGACATCTGGTTACGGGGGATGGGGATGGTACTGCATTTATTCTTCTCCTCAGTCTTCACAAGGGAATCGGGGGAGGGGCTTCAGTGTTTATCCTCCATGACACATCACAGGAAGCCCCTCCCCCCCATGGAGGACAGAATTATAATCTGGCAAACGTAATGGTAATAAACCCCCCCGGGGACCAGAGGGCTGCCCCCGGGGGAACTTAGGGAAGTAATTGCCACACCATTGTTCCTCATTTTTACTGACAGTTTACTGACTGGAATGGTACCAGCTGATTGGAGGAAAGCCAATGTAGCCCCAAAATACACCCCTGGGAATTACAGAGCATTCAGCCTAACACCAATAGTATGTAAGCTCCTGGAGGGGGTGATAAGGATTACAGAGCAGTCAGCCTAACACCAATAGTATGTAAGATCCTGGAGGGGGTGATAAGGATTACAGAGCAGTCAGCCTAACACCGATAGTATGTAAGATCCTGGAGGGGATGATAAGGATTACAGAGCAGTCAGCCTAACACCAATAGTATGTAAGATCCTGGAGGGGGTGATAAGGATTACAGAGCAGTCAGCCTAACACCAATAGTATGTAAGATCCTGGAGGGGATGATAAGGATTACAGAGCAGTCAGCCTAACACCAATAGTATGTAAGATCCTGGAGGGGGTGATAAGGATTACAGAGCAGTCAGCCTAACACCAATAGTATGTAAGATCCTGGAGGGGGTGATAAGGATTACAGAGCAGTCAGCCTAACACTGATAGTATGTAAGATCCTGGAGGGGGTGATAAGGATTACAGAGCAGTCAGCCTAACACCAATAGTATGTAAGATCCTGGAGGGGATGATAAGGATTACAGAGCAGTCAGCCTAACACCAATAGTATGTAAGATCCTGGAGGGGGTGATAAGGATTACAGAGCAGTCAGCCTAACACCAATAGTATGTAAGATCCTGGAGGGGATGATAAGGATTACAGAGCAGTCAGCCTAACACCAATAGTATGTAAGATCCTGGAGGGGATGATAAGGATTACAGAGCAGTCAGCCTAACACCAATAGTATGTAAGATCCTGGAGGGGATGATAAGGGACATATACAAGATCTCAGTAATGAGAACGGGATCATTAGCAGCATTCATGAAGAATCGTTCTTCCCAAACCGATCGATTCCCTTCTATGAGGAGCAGTGGCGGCTGGTGCTCAAAATTTTTGGGGGGGCGCAAACGAAAAAAAAAATATTGCAGCCTCACTGTGCCCATCATATTCAGTCACTGTGCCATCAATTGTCACCACTGTGCCCGGCCTGTGCTCATTGTTGCCTCTGTGCCCCATGCTGCCACTGTGCCCCATGCTTCTACTGTGCCCCATGCTGCCACTGTGCCCCATGCTGCCACTGTGCCCCATGCTTCTACTGTGCCCCATGCTTCTACTGTGCCCCATGCTTCTACTGTGCCCCATGCTTCTACTGTGCCCCATGCTGCCACTGTGCCCCATGCTGCCACTGTGCCCCATGCTTCTACTGTGCCCCATGCTTCTACTGTGCCCCATGCTGCCACTGTGCCCCATGCTTTTACTGTGCCCCATGCTTCTACTGTGCCCCCATGTCTACTGTGCCCCATGCTGCCACTGTGCCCCATGCTTCTACTGTGCCCCATGCTTCTACTGTGCCCCATGCTTCTACTGTGCCCCATGCTGCCACTGTGCCCCATGCTTCTACTGTGCCCCATGCTTCTACTGTGCCCCATGCTTCTACTGTGCCCCATGCTTCTACTGTGCCCCATGCTTCTACTGTGCCCCATGCTGCCACTGTGCCCCATGCTGCCACTGTGCCCCATGCTGCCCCTTTCCCTGTAAAAAAAATCACTTACCTGACGCTTCCATGTCCTCCCTCGATGTCTTCTGCCGCCCTGGAGAAGCTTCAGCCAATCAGGTTCCTGAAAACCAGAATCCGGAAACCTGATTGGCTGAAACGGCTGTCAGTCTAATGCAAGGACCGCAGATTGCCTGCGCTCCGAGCATAGACTTCCGAGAGCCGGAGGGCGGGACTGGAAAAGCCTATCAGAGCCACTGGCTTTGATAGGCAGTTCCCCTCAGCCAACCAGCTGTCGCTATTCGGGTAACCGGCGTCCCATGTCCGGTTATACGAATAGACCAGGCAGCTGGCAACAGTAACACACGTCCAATGCATAGCATTGAACGTGTGTTACTTGCGAGAGGGGGTGGCGCTGCAGCGCCCTCTATAGACGGCCGCCAGAACTTCGGCTAAAATGTCAAAATGACATTTTAGCCGAATAAAAGTTCTTAAAGGGCCCGTTTTTTTTTTTTTTTTAATTCTTTTTTTTTTTTGTGACTGCGGGAGGGGGGGCGGCGCCCGTGCGCCCATATGGGCGGGCCGCCACTGATGAGGAGATACAATGTAATACTGACAGTCACACACCTCACCTTCTATGTAACGCGCTCTCTTCTCTCTCTCTCCCTTCTCTGACCCGGCGCTCGCTTCTTCTCTGTGACCCGGCGCTCTCTTCTTCTCTCCCTTCTCTGACCCGGCGCTCTCTTCTTCTCTGTGACCCGGCGCTCTCTTCTTCTCTCCCTTCTCTGACCCGGCGCTCTCTTCTTCTCTGTGACCCGGCGCTCTCTTCTCTCTCCCTTCTCTGACCCCGGTGCTCTCTTCTCTCTCCCTTCTCTGACCCCGGTGCTCTCTTCTCTCTCCCTTCTCTGACTCGGTGCTCTCTTCTCTCTCCCTTCTCTGACCCCGGTGCTCTCTTCTCTCTCTCTCTCTCTCTCTCTCTCTCTCTCTCTCTCTCTCTCTCTCCCTTCCCTGACCCCGGCGCTCTCTTCTCTCTCTCTCTCTCCCTTCTCTGACACCGGCGCTCTCTTCTCTTCTCTCCCTTCTCTGACCCGGCGCTCTCTTCTCTTCTCTCCCTTCTCTGAACCCGGCGCTCTCTTCTCTTCTCTCCCTTCTCTGACCCCGGCGCTCTCTTCTCCTCTTCTCTCCCTTCTCTGACCCTGGCGCTCTCTTCTCCTCTTCTCTCCCTTCTCTGACCCCGGCGCTCTCTTCTCTTCTCTCCCTTCTCTGACCCCGGCGCTCTCTTCTCTTCTCTCCCTTCTCTGACCCCGGCGCTCTCTTCTCTTCTCTCCCTTCTCTGACCCCGGCGCTCTCTTCTCTCTCTCTCTCCCTTCTCTGACCCGGCGCTCTCTTCTTCTCTCCCTTCTCTGACCCGGCGCTCTCTTCTTCTCTGTGACCCGGCGCTCTCTTCTCTCTCCCTTCTCTGACCCCGGTGCTCTCTTCTCTCTCCCTTCTCTGACCCGGTGCTCTCTTCTCTCTCCCTTCTCTGACCCCGGTGCTCTCTTCTCTCTCCCTTCTCTGACTCGGTGCTCTCTTCTCTCTCCCTTCTCTGACCCCCGGTGCTCTCTTCTCTCTCTCTCTCTCTCTCTCTCTCTCTCTCTCTCTCTCTCTCTCTCTCTCTCTCTCTCTCCCTTCCCTGACCCCGGCGCTCTCTTCTCTCTCTCTCTCTCCCTTCTCTGACACCGGCGCTCTCTTCTCTTCTCTCCCTTCTCTGACCGGCGCTCTCTTCTCTTCTCTCCCTTCTCTGAACCCGGCGCTCTCTCTCTTCTCTTCTCTCCCTTCTCTGACCCCGGCGCTCTCTTCTTCTCTCCCTTCTCTGACCCCGGCGCTCTCTTCTCTCCTCTTCTCTCCCTTCTCTGACCCTGGCGCTCTCTTCTCCTCTTCTCTCCCTTCTCTGACCCCGGCGCTCTTCTCTTCTCTCCCTTCTCTGACCCCGGCGCTCTCTTCTCTTCTCTCCCTTCTCTGACCCCGGCGCTCTCTTCTCTTCTCTCCCTTCTCTGACCCCGGCGCTCTCTTCTCTCTCACTCCCTTCTCAGACCCGGCGCACGCTTCTTCTCTCCTTCTCTGTCCCGGCGCTCACTTCTTCTCTGTGACCCGGCGCTCTCTTCTTCTCTCCCTTCTCTGACCCGGCGCTCTCTTCTTCTCTGTGACCCGGCGCTCTCTTCTCTCTCCCTTCTCTGACCCCGGTGCTCTCTTCTCTCTCCCTTCTCTGACCCCGGTGCTCTCTTCTCTCTCCTTCTCTGACTCGGTGCTCTCTTCTCTCTCCCTTCTCTGACCCCGGTGCTCTCTTCTCCTCTCTCTCTCTTCTCTCTCTCTCTCTCTCTCTCTCTCTCTCTCTCCCTTCCCTGACCCCGGCGCTCTCTTTCTCTCTCTCTCTCCCTTCTCTGACACCGGCGCTCTCTTCTCTTCTCTCCCTTCTCTGACCCGGCGCTCTCTTCTCTTCTCTCCCTTCTCTGACCCGGCGCTCTCTTCTCTTCTCTCCCTTCTCTGACCCCGGCGCTCTCTTCTCTTCTCTCCCTTCTCTGACCCCGGCGCTCTCTTCTCCTCTTCTCTCCCTTCTCTGACCCTGGCGCTCTCTTCTCCTCTTCTCTCCCTTCTCTGACCCCGGCGCTCTCTTCTCTTCTCTCCCTTCTCTGACCCCGGCGCTCTCTTCTCTTCTCTCCCTTCTCTGACCCCGGCGCTCTCTTCTCTTCTCCCTTCTCTGACCCCGGCGCTCTCTTCTCTCTCTCTCCCTTCTCTGACCCGGCGCTCGCTTCTTCTCTCCCTTCTCTGACCCGGCGCTCTCTTCTTCTCTGTGACCCGGCGCTCTCTTCTTCTCTCCCTTCTCTGACCCGGCGCTCTCTTCTTCTCTGTGACCCGGCGCTCTCTTCTCTCTCCCTTCTCTGACCCCGGTGCTCTCTTCTCTCTCCCTTCTCTGACCCCGGTGCTCTCTTCTCTCTCCCTTCTCTGACCCCGGTGCTCTCTTCTCTCTCCCTTCTCTGACTCGGTGCTCTCTTCTCTCTCCCTTCTCTGACCCCGGTGCTCTCTTCTCTCTCTCTCTCTCTCTTCTCTCTCTCTCTCCTCTCTCTCTCTCTCTCTCCCTTCCCTGACCCCGGCGCTCTCTTCTCTCTCTCTCTCTCCCTTCTCTGACACCGGCGCTCTCTTCTCTTCTCTCCCTTCTCTGACCCGGCGCTCTCTTCTCTTCTCTCCCTTCTCTGAACCCGGCGCTCTCTTCTCTTCTCTCCCTTCTCTGACCCCGGCGCTCTCTTCTCCTCTTCTCTCCCTTCTCTGACCCTGGCGCTCTCTTCTCCTCTTCTCTCCTTCTCTGACCCCGGCGCTCTCTTCTCTTCTCTCCCTTCTCTGACCCCGGCGCTCTCTTCTCTTCTCTCCCTTCTCTGACCCCGGCGCTCTCTTCTCTTCTCTCCCTTCTCTGACCCCGGCGCTCTCTTCTCTCTCTCTCTCCCTTCTCTGACCCGGCGCTCTCTTCTTCTCTCCCTTCTCTGACCCGGCGCTCTCTTCTTCTCTGTGACCCGGCGCTCTCTTCTCTCTCCCTTCTCTGACCCCGGTGCTCTCTTCTCTCTCCCTTCTCTGACCCCGGTGCTCTCTTCTCTCTCCCTTCTCTGACCCCGGTGCTCTCTTCTCTCTCCCTTCTCTGACTCGGTGCTCTCTTCTCTCTCCCTTCTCTGACCCCGGTGCTCTCTTCTCTCTCTCTCTCTCTCTCTCTCTCTCTCTCTCTCTCTCTCTCTCTCTCTCTCCCTTCCCTGACCCCGGCGCTCTCTTCTCTCTCTCTCTCTCCCTTCTCTGACACCGGCGCTCTCTTCTCTTCTCTCCCTTCTCTGACCCGGCGCTCTCTTCTCTTCTCTCCCTTCTCTGAACCCGGCGCTCTCTTCTCTTCTCTTCTCTCCCTTCTCTGACCCCGGCGCTCTCTTCTCTTCTCTCCCTTCTCTGACCCCGGCGCTCTCTTCTCCTCTTCTCTCCCTTCTCTGACCCTGGCGCTCTCTTCTCCTCTTCTCTCCCTTCTCTGACCCCGGCGCTCTCTTCTCTTCTCTCCCTTCTCTGACCCCGGCGCTCTCTTCTCTTCTCTCCCTTCTCTGACCCCGGCGCTCTCTTCTCTTCTCTCCCTTCTCTGACCCGGCGCTCTCTTCTCTCTCTCTCCCTTCTCTGACCCGGCGCTCGCTTCTTCTCTCCCTTCTCTGACCCGGCGCTCTCTTCTTCTCTGTGACCGGCGCTCTCTTCTTCTCTCCCTTCTCTGACCCGGCGCTCTCTTCTTCTCTGTGACCCGGCGCTCTCTTCTCTCTCCCTTCTCTGACCCCGGTGCTCTCTTCTCTCTCCCTTCTCTGACCCCGGTGCTCTCTTCTCTCTCCCTTCTCTGACTCGGTGCTCTCTTCTCTCTCCCTTCTCTGACCCGGTGCTCTCTTCTCTCTCTCTCTCTCTCTCTCTCTCTCTCTCTTCTCTCTCTCTCCTTCCCTGACCCGGCGCTCTCTTCTCTCTCTCTCTCTCCCTTCTCTGACACCGGCGCTCTCTCTCTTCTCTCCCTTCTCTGACCGGCGCTCTCTTCTCTTCTCTCCCTTCTCTGACCCGGCGCTCTCTTCTCTTCTCTCCCTTCTCTGAACCCGGCGCTCTCTTCTCTTCTCTCCCTTCTCTGACCCCGGCGCTCTCTTCTCTTCTCTCCCTTCTCTGACCCCGGCGCTCTCTTCTCCTCTTCTCTCCCTTCTCTGACCCTGGCGCTCTCTTCTCCTCTTCTCTCCCTTCTCTGACCCCGGCGCTCTCTTCTCTTCTCTCCCTTCTCTGACCCCGGCGCTCTCTTCTCTTCTCTCCCTTCTCTGACCCCGGCGCTCTCTTCTCTTCTCTCCCTTCTCTGACCCCGGCGCTCTCTCTTCTCTCTCTCTCCCTTCTCTGACCCGGCGCTCGCTTCTTCTCTCCCTTCTCTGACCCGGCGCTCTCTTCTTCTCTGTGACCCGGCGCTCTCTTCTTCTCTCCCTTCTCTGACCCGGCGCTCTCTTCTTCTCTGTGACCCGGCGCTCTCTTCTCTCTCCCTTCTCTGACCCCGGTGCTCTCTTCTCTCTCCCTTCTCTGACCCCGGTGCTCTCTCTCTCTCCCTTCTCTGACCCCGGTGCTCTCTTCTCTCTCCCTTCTCTGACTCGGTGCTCTCTTCTCTCTCCTTCTCTGACCCCGGCCCTCTGCTCTCTTCTCTCTCTCTCTCTTCTCTCTCTCTCTCTCTCTCTCTCTCTCTCTCCCTTCCCTGACCCCGGCGCTCTCTCTCTCTCTCTCTCTCCCTTCTCTGACACCGGCGCTCTCTTCTCTTCTCTCCCTTCTCTGACCCGGCGCTCTCTTCTCTTCTCTCCCTTCTCTGAACCCGGCGCTCTCTTCTCTTCTCTCCCTTCTCTGACCCCGGCGCTCTCTTCTCTTCTCTCCCTTCTCTGACCCGGCGCTCTCTTCTCCTCTTCTCTCCCTTCTCTGACCCTGGCGCTCTCTTCTCCTCTTCTCTCCCTTCTCTGACCCCGGCGCTCTCTTCTCTTCTCTCCCTTCTCTGACCCCGGCGCTCTCTTCTCTTCTCTCCCTTCTCTGACCCCGGCGCTCTCTTCTCTTCTCTCCCTTCTCTGACCCCGGCGCTCTCTTCTCTCTCTCTCCCTTCTCTGACCCGGCGCTCGCTTCTTCTCTCCCTTCTCTGACCCGGCGCTCTCTTCTTCTCTGTGACCCGGCGCTCTCTTCTTCTCTCCTTCTCTGACCCGGCGCTCTCTTCTTCTCTGTGACCCGGCGCTCTCTTCTCTCTCCCTTCTCTGACCCCGGTGCTCTCTTCTCTCTCCCTTCTCTGACCCCGGTGCTCTCTTCTCTCTCCCTCTCTGACTCGGTGCTCTCTTCTCTCTCCCTTCTCTGACCCGGTGCTCTCTTCTCTCTCTCTCTCTCTCTCTCTCTCTCCTCTCTCTCTCTCCTCTCTCTCTCTCTCTCTCCCCCTTCCCTGACCCCGGCGCTCCTTCTCTCTCTCTCTCTCCCTTCTCTGACACCGGCGCTCTCTTCTCTTCTCTCCCTTCTCTGACCCGGCGCTCTCTTCTCTTCTCTCCCTTCTCTGAACCCGGCGCTCTCTTCTCTTCTCTCCCTTCTCTGACCCCGGCGCTCTTTCTCTTCTCTCCCTTCTCTGACCCGGCGCTCTCTTCTCCTCTTCTCTCCCTTCTCTGACCCTGGCGCTCTCTTCTCCTCTTCTCTCCCTTCTCTGACCCCTGGCGCTCTTCTTCTCTTCTCTCCCTTCTCTGACCCCGGCGCTCTCTTCTCTTCTCTCCCTTCTCTGACCCCGGCGCTCTCTTCTCTTCTCTCCCTTCTCTGACCCCGGCGCTCTCTCTCTCTCTCTCCCTTCTCTGACCCGGCGCTCGCTTCTTCTCTCCCTTCTCTGACCCGGCGCTCTCTTCTTCTCTGTGACCCGGCGCTCTCTTCTTCTCTCCCTTCTCTGACCCCGGTGCTCTCTTCTCTCTCCCTTCTCTGACCCCGGTGCTCTCTTCTCTCTCCCTTCTCTGACTCGGTGCTCTCTTCTCTCTCCCTTCTCTGACCCCGGTGCTCTTTCTCTCTCTCTCTCTCTCTCTCTCTCTCTCTCTCTCTCTCTCTCTCTCTCTCTCTCTCTCCCTTTCCCTGACCCCGGCGCTCTCTTCTCTCTCTCTCTCTCTCCCTTCTCTGACACCGGCGCTCTCTTCTTTCTCTCCCTTCTCTGACCCGGCGCTCTTCTCTTCTCTCCCTTCTCTGAACCGGCGCTCTCTTCTCTTCTCTCCCTTCTCTGACCCCGGGCGCTCTCTTCTCTTCTCTCCCTTCTCTGACCCCGGCGCTCTCTTCTCCTCTTCTCTCCCTTCTCTGACCCTGGCGCTCTCTTCTCCTCTCTCTCCTTCTCTGACCCCGGCGCTCTCTTCTCTTCTCTCCCTTCTCTGACCCCGGCGCTCTCTTCTCTTCTCTCCCTTCTCTGACCCCGGCGCTCTCTTCTCTTCTCTCCCTTCTCTTCTCTCCTTCTCTGACCCGGCGCTCTCTTCTCTCTCTCCCTTCTCTGACCCGGCGCTCTCTTCTTCTCTGTGACCCGGCGCTCTCTTCTTCTCTCCCTTCTCTGACCCGGCGCTCTCTTCTTCTCTGTGACCCGGCGCTCTCTTCTCTCTCCCTTCTCTGACCCCGGTGCTCTCTTCTCTCTCCCTTCTCTGACCCCGGTGCTCTCTTCTCTCTCCCTTCTCTGACTCGGTGCTCTCTTCTCTCTCCCTTCTCTGACCCCGGTGCTCTCTTCTCTCTCTCTCTCTCTCTCTCTCTCTCTCTCTTCTCTCTCTCTCTCTCCCTTCCCTGACCCCGGCGCTCTCTTCTCTCTCTTCTCTCCCTTCTCTGACACCGGCGCTCTCTTCTTTCTTCTCTCCCTTCTCTGACCCGGCGCTCTCTTCTCTTCTCTCCCTTCTCTGAACCCGGCGCTCTCTTCTCTTCTCTCCCTTCTCTGAACCGGCGCTCTCTTCTCTTCTCTCCCTTCTCTGACCCGGCGCTCTCTTCTCTTCTCTCCCTTCTCTGACCCCGGCGCTCTCTTCTCCTCTTCTCTCCCTTCTCTGACCCTGGCGCTCTCTTCTCCTCTTCTCTCCCTTCTCTGACCCGGCGCTCTCTTCTCTTCTCTCCCTTCTCTGACCCCGGCGCTCTCTTCTCTTCTCTCCCTTCTCTGACCCCGGCGCTCTTTCTCTTCTCTCCCTTCTCTGACCCGGCGCTCTCTTCTCTCTCTCTCCCTTCTCTGACCCGGCGCTCGCTTCTTCTCTCCCTTCTCTGACCCGGCGCTCTCTTCTTCTCTGTGACCCGGCGCTCTCTTCTTCTCTCCCTTCTCTGACCCGGCGCTCTCTTCTTCTCTGTGACCCGGCGCTCTCTTCTCTCTCCCTTCTCTGACCCCGGTGCTCTCTTCTCTCTCCCTTCTCTGACCCCGGTGCTCTCTTCTCTCTCCCTTCTCTGACTCGGTGCTCTCTTCTCTCTCCCTTCTCTGACCCGGTGCTCTCTTCTCTCTCTCTCTCTCTCTCTCTCTCTCTCTCTCTCTCTCTCTCTCCCCCTTCCCTGACCCGGCGCTCTCTTCTCTCTCTCTCTCTCCCTTCTCTGACACCGGCGCTCTCTTCTCTTCTCTCCCTTCTCTGACCCGGCGCTCTCTTCTCTTCCTTTCTCTGAACCCGGCGCTCTCTTCTCTTCTCTCCCTTCTCTGACCCCGGCGCTCTCTTCTCTTCTCTCCCTTCTCTGACCCCGGCGCTCTCTTCTCCTCTTCTCTCCCTTCTCTGACCTGGCGCTCTCTTCTCCTCTTCTCTCCCTTCTCTGACCCTGGCGCTCTCTTCTCCTCTTCTCTCCCTTCTCTGACCCCGGCGCTCTCTTCTCTTCTCTCCCTTCTCTGACCCCGGCGCTCTCTTCTCTTCTCTCCCTTCTCTGACCCCGGCGCTCTCTTCTCTCTCTCTCCCTTCTCTGACCCGGCGCTCGCTTCTTCTCTCCCTTCTCTGACCCGGCGCTCTCTTCTTCTCTGTGACCCGGCGCTCTCTTCTTCTCTCCCTTCTCTGACCCCGGTGCTCTCTTCTCTCTCCCTTCTCTGACCCCGGTGCTCTCTTCTCTCTCCCTTCTCTGACTCGGTGCTCTCTTCTCTCTCCCTTCTCTGACCCCGGTGCTCTCTTCTCTCTCTCTCTCTCTCTCTCTCTCTCTCTCTCTCTCTCTCTCTCTCTCTCTCTCTCTCCCTTCCCTGACCCCGGCGCTCTCTTCTCTCTCTCTCTCTCTCTCCCTTCTCTGACACCGGCGCTCTCTTCTCTTCTCTCCCTTCTCTGACCCGGCGCTCTCTTCTCTTCTCTCCCTTCTCTGAACCCGGCGCTCTCTTCTCTTCTCTCCCTTCTCTGACCCCGGCGCTCTCTTCTCTTCTCTCCCTTCTCTGACCCCGGCGCTCTCTTCTCCTCTTCTCTCCCTTCTCTGACCCTGGCGCTCTCTTCTCCTCTTCTCTCCCTTCTCTGACCCCGGCGCTCTCTTCTCTTCTCTCCCTTCTCTGACCCCGGCGCTCTCTTCTCTTCTCTCCCTTCTCTGACCCCGGCGCTCTCTTCTCTTCTCTCCCTTCTCTTCTCTCCCTTCTCTGACCCCGGCGCTCTCTTCTCTCTCTCTCCCTTCTCTGACCCGGCGCTCTCTTCTTCTCTGTGACCCGGCGCTCTCTTCTTCTCTCCCTTCTCTGACCCGGCGCTCTCTTCTTCTCTGTGACCCGGCGCTCTCTTCTCTCTCCCTTCTCTGACCCCGGTGCTCTCTTCTCTCTCCCTTCTCTGACCCCGGTGCTCTCTTCTCTCTCCCTTCTCTGACTCGGTGCTCTCTTCTCTCTCCCTTCTCTGACCCCGGTGCTCTCTTCTCTCTCTCTCTCTCTCTCTCTCTCTCTCTCTCTCTCTCTCTCTCTCTCCCTTCCCTGACCCCGGCGCTCTCTTCTCTCTCTCTCTCTCCCTTCTCTGACACCGGCGCTCTCTTCTCTTCTCTCCCTTCTCTGACCCGGCGCTCTCTTCTCTTCTCTCCCTTCTCTGACCCGGCGCTCTCTTCTCTTCTCTCCCTTCTCTGAACCCGGCGCTCTCTTCTCTTCTCTCCCTTCTCTGACCCCGGCGCTCTCTTCTCTTCTCTCCCTTCTCTGACCCCGGCGCTCTCTTCTCCTCTTCTCTCCCTTCTCTGACCCTGGCGCTCTCTTCTCCTCTTCTCTCCCTTCTCTGACCCCGGCGCTCTCTTCTCTTCTCTCCCTTCTCTGACCCCGGCGCTCTCTTCTCTTCTCTCCCTTCTCTGACCCCGGCGCTCTCTTCTCTTCTCTCCCTTCTCTTCTCTCCCTTCTCTGACCCCGGCGCTCTCTTCTCTCTCTCTCCCTTCTCTGACCCGGCGCTCGCTTCTTCTCTCCCTTCTCTGACCCGGCGCTCTCTTCTTCTCTGTGACCCGGCGCTCTCTTCTTCTCTCCCTTCTCTGACCCGGCGCTCTCTTCTTCTCTGTGACCCGGCGCTCTCTTCTCTCTCCCTTCTCTGACCCCGGTGCTCTCTTCTCTCTCCCTTCTCTGACCCCGGTGCTCTCTTCTCTCTCCCTTCTCTGACTCGGTGCTCTCTTCTCTCTCCCTTCTCTGACCCCGGTGCTCTCTTCTCTCTCTCTCTCTCTCTCTCTCCCTTCCCTGACCCCGGCGCTCTCTTCTCTCTCTCTCTCTCCCTTCTCTGACACCGGCGCTCTCTTCTCTTCTCTTCTCTCCCTTCTCTGACCCGGCGCTCTCTTCTCTTCTCTCCCTTCTCTGAACCCGGCGCTCTCTTCTCTTCTCTCCCTTCTCTGACCCCGGCGCTCTCTTCTCTTCTCTCCCTTCTCTGACCCCGGCGCTCTCTTCTCCTCTTCTCTCCCTTCTCTGACCCCGGCGCTCTCTTCTCCTCTTCTCTCCCTTCTCTGACCCTGGCGCTCTCTTCTCCTCTTCTCTCCCTTCTCTGACCCCGGCGCTCTCTTCTCTTCTCTCCCTTCTCTGACCCCGGCGCTCTCTTCTCTTCTCTCCCTTCTCTGACCCCGGCGCTCTCTTCTCTTCTCTCCCTTCTCTTCTCTCCCTTCTCTGACCCCGGCGCTCTCTTCTCTCTCTCTCCCTTCTCTGACCCGGCACTCGCTTCTTCTCTCCCTTCTCTGACCCGGCGCTCTCTTCTTCTCTGTGACCCGGCGCTCTCTTCTTCTCTCCCTTCTCTGACCCGGCGCTCTCTTCTTCTCTGTGACCCGGCGCTCTCTTCTCTCTCCCTTCTCTGACCCCGGTGCTCTCTTCTCTCTCCCTTCTCTGACCCCGGTGCTCTCTTCTCTCTCCCTTCTCTGACTCGGTGCTCTCTTCTCTCTCCCTTCTCTGACCCCGGTGCTCTCTTCTCTTCTCTCCCTTCTCTGACCCCGGCACTCTCTTCTCTTCTCTCCCTTCTCTGACCCCGGCGCTTTCTTCTCTTCTCTCCCTTCTCTGACCCCGGCGCTCTCTTCTCTTCTCTCCCTTCTCTGACCCCGGCGCTCTCTTCTCTTCTCTCCCTTCTCTGACCCCGGCGCTCTCTTCTCTTCTCTCCCTTCTCTGACCCCGGCGCTCTCTTCTCTTCTCTCCCTTCTCTGACCCCGGCGCTCTCTTCTCTTCTCTCCCTTCTCTGACCCCGGCGCTCTCTTCTCTTCTCTCCCTTCTCTGACCCGGCGCTCTCTTCTCTTCTCTCCCTTCTCTGACCCCCGACGCTCTCTTCTCTTCTCTCCCTTCTCTGACCCGGCGCTCTCTTCTCTTCTCTCCCTTCTCTGACCCCGGCGCTCTCTTCTCTCCCTTCTCTGACCCGGCGCTCTCTTCTCTTCTCTCCCTTCTCTGACCCCGGCGCTCTCTTCTCTTCTCTCCCTTCTCTGACCCCGGCGCTCTCTTCTCTTCTCTCCCTTCTCTGACCCCGGCGCTCTCTTCTCTTCTCTCCCTTCTCTGACCCCGGCGCTCTCTTCTCTTCTCTCCCTTCTCTGACCCGGCGCTCTCTTCTCTCTCTCTCTCTCTCTCTCTCTCTCTCTCTCTCCCTCTCTCCCTTCTCTGACCCCGGCTCTCTCTCTCTCTCTCCCTTCTCTGACCCCGGCGCTCTCTTCTCTTCTCTCCCTTCTCTGACCCCGGCGCTCTCTTCTCTTCTCTCCCTTCTCTGACCCCGGCGCTCTCTTCTCTTCTCTCCCTTCTCTGACCCCGGCGCTCTCTTCTCTTCTCTCCCTTCTCTGACCCCGGCGCTCTCTTCTCTTCTCTCCCCTCTCTGACCCCGGCGCTCTCTTCTCTCTCTCTCTCTCTCTCTCTCTCTCTCTCTCTCTCTCTCTCTCTCTCTCTCTCTCTCTCTCCCTTCTCTGACCCCGGCGCTCTCTTCTCTTCTCTCCCTTCTCTGACCCGGCGCTCTCTTCTCTTCTCTCCCTTCTCTGACCCCGGCGCTCTCTTCTCTTCTCTCCCTTCTCTGACCCCGGCGCTCTCTTCTCTTCTCTCCCTTCTCTGACCCCGGCGCTCTCTTCTCTTTTCTCCCTTCTCTGACCCCGGCGCTCTCTTCTCTTTTCTCCCTTCTCTGACCCCGGCGCTCTCTTCTCTTCTCTCCCTTCTCTGACCCGACGCTCTCTTCTCTCCCTTCTCTGACCCCGGCGCTCTCTTCTTCTCTCTCCCTTCTCTGACCCCGGCGCTCTCTTCTCTTCTCTCCCTTCTCTGACCCCGGCGCTCTCTTCTCTTCTCTCCCTTCTCTGACCCCGGCGCTCTCTTCTCTTCTCTCCCTTCTCTGACCCCGGCGCTCTCTTCTCTTCTCTCCCTTCTCTGACCCCGGCGCTCTCTTCTCTTCTCTCCCTTCTCTGACCCCGGCGCTCTCTTCTCTTCTCTCCCTTCTCTGACCCCGGCGCTTTCTTCTCTTCTCTCCCTTCTCTGACCCCGGCGCTCTCTTCTCTCTCTCTCCCTTCTCTGACCCCGGCGCTCTCTCTCTCTCTCTCCCTTCTCTGACCCCGGCGCTCTTCTCTCTCTCTCTCTCCCTTCTCTGACCCCGGCGCTCTCTTCTCTCTCTCTCCCTTCTCTGACCCCGGCGCTCTCTTCTCTCTCTCTCCCTTCTCTGACCCCGGCGCTCTCTTCTCTCTCTCTCCCTTCTCTGACCCCGGCGCTCTCTTCTCTCTCTCTCCCTTCTCTGACCCGGCGCTCTCTTCTCTCTCTCTCCTTCTCTGACCCCGGCGCTCTCTTCTCTCTCTCTCCCTTCTCTGACCCCGGCGCTCTCTTCTCTCTCTCTTCCCTTCTCTGACCCCGGCGCTCTCTTCTCTCTCTCTCTCCCTTCTCTGACCCCGGCGCTCTCTTCTCTCTCTCTCTCCCTTCTCTGACCCCGGCGCTCTCTTCTCTCTCTCTCTCCCTT
The DNA here is from genome assembly GCA_029574335.1 of Rana kukunoris. Lineage (NCBI taxonomy): Eukaryota > Metazoa > Chordata > Amphibia > Anura > Ranidae > Rana > Rana kukunoris. The sequence goes on from JAJQKJ010001666.1 coordinate 15,075, forward strand.
CTCTGACCCCGGCGCTCTCTTCTCTCTCTCTCTCCCTTCTCTGACACGGCGCTCGCTTCTTCTCTCCCTTCTCTGACCCCGGCGCTCTCTTCTTCTCTTGTGACCCGGTGCTCTCTTCTCTCTCCCTTCTCTGACCCCGGCGCTCTCTTCTCTCTCTCTCCCTTCTCTGACCCCGGCGCTCTCTTCTCTTCTCTCCCTTCTCTGACCCCGGCGCTCTCTTCTCTTCTCTCCCTTCTCTGACCCCTGCGCTCTCTCTCTCTCTCTCCCTTCTCTGACCCCGGCGCTCTCTTCTCTTCTCTCCCTTCTCTGACCCGGCGCTCTCTTCTCTTCTCTCCCTTCTCTGACCCCGGCGCTCTCTTCTCTTCTCTCCCTTCTCTGACCCCGGCGCTCTCTTCTCTCTCTCTCCCTTCTCTGACCCCGGCGCTCTCTTCTCTCTCTCTCCCTTCTCTGACCCCGCGCGCTCTCTCTCTCTCTCTCTCCCTTCTCTGACCCCGGCGCTCTCTTCTCTCTCTCTCTCTCCCTTCTCTGACCCCGGCGCTCTCTTCTCTCTCTCTCTCCCTTCTCTGACCCCGGCGCTCTCTTCTCTCTCTCTCTCCCTTCTCTGACCCCGGCGCTCTCTTCTCTCTCTCTCTCCCTTCTCTGACCCCGGCGCTCTCTTCTTCTCTCCCTTCTCTGACCCCGGTGCTCTCTTCTCTCTCCCTTCTCTGACCCCGGTGCTCTCTTTTCTCTCTCTCTCTCTCTCTCTCTCTCCCGTCTCTGACCCCGGCGCTCTCTTCTCTTCTCTCCCTTCTCTGACCCGGCGCTCTCTTCTCTTCTCTCCCTTCTCTGACCCGGCGCTCTCTTCTCTTCTCTCCCTTCTCTGACCCGGCGCTCTCTTCTCTTCTCTCCCTTCTCTGACCCCGGCGCTCTCTTCTCTTCTCTCCCTTCTCTGACCCCGACGCTCTCTTCTCTCCCTTCTCTGACCCCGGCGCTCTCTTCTCTTCTCTCCCTTCTCTGACCCCGGCGCTCTCTTCTCTTCTCTCCCTTCTCTGACCCCGGCGCTCTCTTCTCTTCTCTCCCTTCTCTGACCCCGGCGCTCTCTTCTCTTCTCTCCCTTCTCTGACCCCGGCGCTCTCTTCTTTTCTCTCCCTTCTCTGACCCCGGCGCTCTCTCTCTCTCTCTCTCTCTCTCTCTCTCTCTCTCTCTCTCTCTCTCTCTCTCTCTCTCTCTTTTCTCTGACCCCGGCGCTCTCTTCTCTTCTCTCCCTTCTCTGACCCCGGCGCTCTCTTCTCTTCTCTCCCTTCTCTGACCCCGGCGCTCTCTTCTCTTCTCTCCCTTCTCTGACCCCGGCGCTCTCTTCTCTTCTCTCCCTTCTCTGACCCCGGCGCTCTCTTCTCTCTCCTCTCAGCTAGATGAGAATGTGCAGCTCTTGTTAAAGCGTTCTGATAATGAGCCGCCGCCCCCCCAGCCTGTGGCCCCAGAGGAGAAGGAGGAACCAAAAGAGAGCCATGCTGGAGCAGAGGGCCCCAAGGCCTCAGAGGAGACTGACAGTAAAGGTAATGGGGGGGCAGGGTGATTGGAGGCGGAGTCTGCTGTGTGTAGGATGTGCGATTGGGTGTGGGACGTGTGATTGGAGGCGGGGCCCGTTGGGTGTGGGAGGTGTGATTGGAGGCGGGGCCCGTTGGGTGTGGGACTTGTGATTGGATGCGGGGCCGTTGGGTGTGGGAGGTGTGATTGGAGGCGGGGCCCGTTGGGTGTGGGAGGTGTGATTGGAGGCGGGGCCCGTTGGGTGTGGGAGGTGTGATTGGAGGCGGGGCCCGTTGGGTGTGGGAGGTGTGATTGGAGGCGGGGCCCGTTGGGTGTGGGAGGTGTGATTGGAGGCGGGGCCCGTTGGGTGTGGGAGGTGTGATTGGAGGCGGGGCCCGTTGGGTGTGGGAGGTGTGATTGGAGGCGGGGCCCGTTGGGTGTGGGAGGTGTGATTGGAGGCGGGGCCCGTTGGGTGTGGGAGGTGTGATTGGAGGCGGGGCCCGTTGGGTGTGGGAGGTGTGATTGGGTGCGTGATGATTGTAGGCGGAGTTTTCTGTCACTCCTGGTCGTCTTTTTGGCTCTTAGCTCCTCCTTTTGATTCTTGCAGACCCCCCCGCACCTCCCGCCGTCCCCCCGGCACAGGAGCCCCCCGGATCGCTCCCAGAATCCTCTCTGAACTTCCTGGCTACGCTTGCCAGCAGTACCCCCGAGGAGATCGATCTGCAGCTACAAGAACGCATGGAGTTCAGCAAGAGAGCCGTGTCCTGGGTCCTAGAGACCTCCAGCAAGCTGCACCGGCGGGTCCAGGAACTGTGTGAGCGCATTCACAGCAGAGGTAAGGCGCTCAGGTGTGGGCGGAGATTGTGAAGTATAGAGATATGGGGGACCCCCTCCCATACACACAATGCCGCATGACAGACCCCCATGTGTCACCGAGGCCACCGGCATTGCATTGTGGGAGGCGTGGCTAACCTCTGACCTTTATGTGGGGGGTTGGGGGGGTCACTAACCTGGGGTGAGCATGTAGCCAGTAAAGGAAGTCCAGTCGGTACTGAAGTCATAGGTACAGGCCCCACCCCCTGTATGTGTATGACGGGTCACGCCCAGGCTAGTTATATTTAGGGGAGGGGTCACTTCATGTCATGTGACTCTCATTTCTCTCTGAACAGCGTCTGAGCAGCTGGATGAGTCCCTGCGCACCCTCAGCAAGGAGCTGAACACCGAGAACCACAGACTGCAGGACCTGGCCATCGTCCTGCAGGAGAAGCACCACCGGATCTCCCTGCAGGTGAGAGGGGTGTCCCCTTCTATGGTGACATGTCCCTGGCTCGGGGGGGCGTCCTCTTCTATGGTGACACGTCCCTAGCGGGGGGGGGGGTGTCCTCTTCTATGGTGACACGTCCCTAGCGGGGGGGGAGGGCGTCCTCTTCTATGGTGACACGTCCCTAGCGGGGGGGGAGGGCATCCTCTTCTATGGTGACACGTCCCTAGCGGGGGGGGAGGGCGTCCTCTTCTATGGTGACACGTCCCTAGCGGGGGGGGAGGGCGTCCTCTTCTATGGTGACACGTCCCTGGGGGGGGGGGTGTCCCCTTCTATGGTGACATGTTCCTAGCGGGGGGGGTGTCCTTTTCTATGATGACACGTCCTTGGTGCGGGGGAGGGCGTCCCCTTCTATGAGGACACGTCCCTGGCGCGGGGGGCGTCCCCTTCTATGGTGACACGTCCCTGGCGCGGGGGGAGGGCGTCCCCTTCTATGAGGACACGTCCCTGGCAGGGGGAGGGGCGTCCCCTTCTATGGTGACACGTCCCTGGCGCGGGGGGAGGGCGTCCCCTTCTATGGTGACACGTCCCTGGTGCGGAGGGAGGGCGTCCCCTTCTATGAGGACACGTCCCTGGCAGGGGGAGGGGCGTCCTCTTCTATGATGACACATCCCTGGCACGGGGGGAGGGCGTCCCCTTCTATGGTGACACGTTCCTGGCGCGGAGGGAGGGCGTCCCCTTCTATGATGACACATCCCTGGCATGGGGGGAGGGCGTCCCCTTCTATGATGACACGTCCCTGGCGCGGGGGGAGGGCGTCCCCTTCTATGATGACACGTCCCTGGCGCGGGGGGAGGGCGTCCCCTTCTATGGTGACACGTCCCTGGCATGGGGGGAGGGCGTCCCCTTCTATGATGACACGTCCCTGGCATGGGGGGAGGGCGTCCCCTTCTATGATGACACGTCCCTGGCGCGGGGGGAGGGCGTCCCTTCTATGGCGCCCTGGCGCGGGGGGAGGGCGTCCCCTTCTATGGTGACACGTCCCTGGTGCGGAGGGAGGGCGTCCCCTTCTATGAGGACACGTCCCTGGCAGGGGGAGGGGCGTCCTCTTCTATGATGACACATCCCTGGCACGGGGGGAGGGCGTCCCCTTCTATGGTGACACGTTCCTGGCGCGGAGGGAGGGCGTCCCCTTCTATGGTGACACGTCCCTGGCGGGGGGAGGGGCGTCCTCTTCTATGATGACACGTCCCCTCCCCGGGGGGGGGGGCGTCCTCTTCTATGATGACACGTCCCCGGGGGGGGGGGGCGTCCTCTTGTACGGTGACACGTCCCTGGCGCGGGGGAGGGGCGTCCCTGTAACGGGAGGGCCGTGGGACACAGAAGCTCGTACACAGGTTGAGCCAGGAAATAAGGGATGTATGTTGGATTCTTGTAACCTGGGTCTGTAATCCACAATATATAAAAGAATGTCTGGAAGAACTAATCGCAGGGTGTTGATTCTGAACCCAACAGGTCAATAGGAGAGTGACTCCTTCATGTGGGGGGGGGGCACAGACTGTCGTCTGCTACTGTCATGTAAATGAACCTTAGTCTGGCTCTCAAGAACCTTTCATTGAGTTATGCTAATTGACACTGTATTGTGTGAATTTTTATTGATGATAGATGTGTGTTGTGAGTTAGCACAGTGTAAAGGTCAGATGTCGTGTCTACTAAAGAAATGTGTATTGGAGGCTGGTTTAGTACCCATTGTGTGATGTTGTGGGTGGAGTGTGTCACTCTCTCTGTGATTGCTGCAGTATTCTTTTTGGTGTATATAAGAGCCTGAGTTTTACCATTAAGGAATCTATTTGTTTGGAACCAGAGAACAGAGCTTGTGTCTCGTTTCTCTGGGGGAAATCTGTATGGGTCGTGTCGCCGGATTGTGGCGTGTCGGATAAGATGTCGTGGGTGGAATGGAGTATCGTAAACGGTGTTAACCCCTGACCGTTAGTCCCCTTCTATGATGACACGTCCCTGACAGAGGGGGGGGGGCCTCCCATGACACGTCCCTGACAGGGGGGGTGCCGTCCCCTTCCATGACACGTCCCTGACAGGGGGGGGGGCGTCCCCTTCCATGACACGTCCCTGACGGGTTGAGAAATGACTTGTCTGGTTGTGTCCTCCACCAGCACCATGAGCTCCAGGACCGCGCCGTCTCCTCCGAAACCAAAGTCTCCGAGATGGAGAGGAGCATCGAGGATCTGCAGTGGGACATCGAGAAGCTGAGGAAACACGAGCAGAAGCTCAACCGTCACCTGGCTGAGGCTCTGGAACAGGTTGGTGGCCCAGCAAGTGATTTCCTGTAATGCCCAGACCCCGCCCATCTCTGCTCCATTATGAATCTCCTGAGACCCCGCCCATCTCTGCTCATTATGAATCTCCTGAGACCCCGCCTCTTCTCTGCTCATTATAGACCTCCTGAGACCCCGCCTCTTCTCTGCTCATTATAGACCTCCTGAGACCCCGCCTCTTCTCTGCTCATTATAGACCTCCTGAGACCCCCCGCCTCTTCTCTGCTCATTATAGACCTCCTGAGACCCCGCCTCTTCTCTGCTCATTATAGACCTCCTGAGACCCCGCCTCTTCTCTGCTCATTATAGACCTCCTGAGACCCCGCCTCTTCTCTGCTCATTATAGACCTCCTGAGACCCCGCCTCTTCTCTGCTCATTATAGACCTCCTGAGACCCCGCCTCTTCTCTGCTCATTATAGACCTCCTGAGACCCCGCCTCTTCTCTGCTCATTATGAATCTCCTGAGACCCCGCCTCTTCTCTGCTCATTATAGACCTCCTGAGACCCCGCCTCTTCTCTGCTCATTATAGACCTCCTGAGACCCCGCCTCTTCTCTGCTCATTATAGACCTCCTGAGACCCCGCCTCTTCTCTGCTCATTATAGACCTCCTGAGACCCCGCCTCTTCTCTGCTCATTATAGACCTCCTGAGACCCCTCCGCCTCTTCTCTGCTCATTATAGACCTCCTGAGACCCCCCCCGCCTCTTCTCTGCTCATTATAGACCTCCTGAGACCCCCGCCTCTTCTCTCATTATAGCTCCTGAGACCCCGCCTCTTCTCTGCTCATTATAGACCTCCTGAGACCCCGCCTCTTCTCTGCTCATTATGAATCTCCTGAGACCCCGCCTCTTCTCTGCTCATTATAAACCTGAGACCCCGCCTCTTCTCTTGCAGCTGAACTCCGGATGTCACATTTCAGGAAGTTCTGGAGGATTCCAGGGAGGACAAACCACGCTGACGGTGCAGAAGGTAATACCAATAATGTTTGTTGCCTCTTCTCTGACCCCGGTCACCCGCTTCCCTCCATATCCCCCCCCCCCCTCCTCCTCGCACAATGTCGTCCTCCTTCCGACCCCCCCTCTCACACATCGTCATCTACCCTCCGACCCCCACTCCTCCTCGCACGCCGTTGTCCTCTTTCCGACCCCCCCCCCCCCTCCTCCTCATACGTCTTCCCTCCGACCCCCTCCCCACCCGCACCACCTCGCACATCTTCCCTCCGACCCCCCCCCCCCCCCCCCCCTTCCTCCACACGCCGTTGTCCTCTTTCCCGACCCCCCCCCCCCCCTCCTCCTCATACGTCTTCCCCCGACTCCGACCCCCCCCCCCCCCTTCCTCCACACGCCGTCGTCCTCTTTCCGACCCCCCCCCCCTCCTCCTCGCACGTCTTCCCTCCTCCTCACACGTCGTTGTCTTTCTTCCTTGCACAGTTTGAGATGCTGAACGCAGAGCTGGAGGAGAACCAGGAACTGGCCAACAGTCGCATGTGTGAGCTGGAGAAGCTGCAGAACGAGTTACAGGCGGCCGTGCGGCTCAAGGAGAAGCTGAAGGTATATAGAGGTGTGGTGACCAGAGGAGACGATGGATGGATGGATGTTGTAGGTATAGCTCTGGGTAAGGCTGAAGGTACAGTTCTGCTCAAAAGTTTGCATCCCCTGGCATAAATGGTGACATTTTGGCATTGATATGGAAAATATGACCATGGCAAAAGCTGGGAAGCAGAAAATAACTATCAAAAGACCTGCATAACAAGGTAATGGAACTTTATAAAGATGGAAAAGAATAAAAAAAATATGAATATGCCGGCTGGTACGGTTCAATCCCTTATTAAGAAGTGGAAAATTTGGGGATCTCTTGATACCAAGCCAGGGTCAGGCAGACCAAGAAAGATCGCAGCCAGAGGAATTGCACAGGGTACAAAGAAAACCCCACAAGCAACAATGTAACTTCAGGAGAAATAAAGGCTGCTGGAAAAATACTGGAACAAAGGTGGTGTCAGAAATGACACAAAAATTCCTGGTTACGATATGGCCAACAACACCTTGACACGCCTCCCAGGCAAAAAAAGAGCTTTATGGCCACAACCATCAGTACTATTTTTGGTGAGGAAGAATCTCATCCCAACTGTGAAGCATGGTGGTGGCTCATGGATGTTTTGAGGAGAGTGTGAGTAATACAAGAATGGGGGAAGTGGTAGCAAAAGGAATGCAGCTGGCAGACATCGGCAATCTTCTACAGGAAAGCTGCGCATGGGACACTCTTGGACTTTTCAGCAGGACAATGACCCGAACACAAGGCCAAGCTGACTCTCCAGCAGGACAATGACCCGAAGCACAAGGCCAAGCCGACCCTCCAGCAAGACAATGACCCAAAGCACAAGGCCAAGCCGACCCTCCAGCAAGACAATGACCCGAAGCACAAGGCCAAGCCGACCCCCCAGCAAGACAATGACCCGAAGCACAAGGCCAAGCCGACCCTCCAACAGGACAGTGACCCGAAGCACAAGGCCAAGCCGACCCTCCAGCAAGACAATGACCCGAAGCACAAGGCCAAGCCGACCCTCCAGCAAGACAATGACCCAAAGCACAAGGCCAAGCCGACCCTCCAGCAAGACAATGACCCGAAGCACAAGGCCAAGCCGACCCCCCAGCAAGACAATGACCCGAAGCACAAGGCCAAGCCGACCCTCCAACAGGACAGTGACCCGAAGCACAAGGCCAAGCCGACCCTCCAGCAAGACAATGACCCAAAGCACAAGGCCAAGCCGACCCTCCAGCAGGACAGTGACCTGAAGCACAAGGCCAAGCCGACCCTCCAGCAAGACAATGACCCAAAGCACAAGGCCAAGCCGACCCTCCAGCAGGACAGTGACCCGAAGCACAAGGCCAAGCCGACCCTCCAGCAAGACAATGACCCGAACACAAGGCCAAGCCGACCCTCCAGCAAGACAATGACCCAAACACAAGGCCAAGCCGACCCTCCAGCAAGACAATGACCCGAAGCACAAGGCCAAGCCGACCCCCCAGCAAGACAATGACCCGAAGCACAAGGCCAAGCCGACCCTCCAACAGGACAATGACCCGAAGCACAAGGCCAAGCCGACCCTCCAACAGGACAATGACCCGAAGCACAAGGCCAAGCCGACCCTCCAGCAGGACTATGACCCGAACACAAGGCCAAGCCGACCCTCCAGCAAGACAATGACCCGAAGCACAAGGCCAAGCCGACCCTCCAGCAGGACAGTGACCCGAAGCACAAGGCCAAGCCGACCCTCCAGCAAGACAATGACCCAAAGCACAAGGCCAAGCCGACCCTCCAGCAAGACAATGACCCTAAGCCACAAGGCCAAGCCGACCCTCCAGCAAGACAATGACCCGAAGCACAAGGCCAAGCCGACCCTCCAGCAAGACAATGACCCGAAGCACAAGGCCAAGCCGACCCTCCAGCAAGACAATGACCCGAAGCACAAGGCCAAGCCGACCCTCCAGCAAGACAATGACCCTAAGCCACAAGGCCAAGCCGACCCTCCAGCAAGACAATGACCCGAAGCACAAGGCCAAGCCGACCCTCCAGCAAGACAATGACCCTAAGCCACAAGGCCAAGCCGACCCTCCAGCAAGACTATGACCCGAAGCACAAGGCCAAGCTGACCCTCCAGCAGGACAGTGACCCGAAGCACAAGGCCAAGCCGACCCTCCAGCAAGACAATGACCCTAAGCCACAAGGCCAAGCCGACCCTCCAGCAAGACTATGACCCGAAGCACAAGGCCAAGCTGACCCTCCAGCAGGACAGTGACCCGAAGCACAAGGCCAAGCCGACCCTCCAGCAAGACAATGACCCAAAGCACAAGGCCAAGCCGACCCTCCAGCAAGACAATGACCCGAAGCACAAGGCCAAGCCGACCCCCCCAGCAAGACAATGACCCGAAGCACAAGGCCAAGCCGACCCTCCAGCAAGACAATGACCCTAAGCCACAAGGCCAAGCCGACCCCCCAGCAAGACAATGACCCTAAGCCACAAGGCCAAGCCGACCCTCCAGCAAGACTATGACCCGAAGCACAAGGCCAAGCAAGGCCAAGCCGACCCTCCAGCAGGACAATGACCCGAAGCACAAGGCCAAGCCGACCCTCCAGCAAGACAATGACCCGAAGCACAAGGCCAAGCCGACCCTCCAGCAAGACAATGACCCTAAGCCACAAGGCCAAGCCGACCCTCCAGCAAGACTATGACCCGAAGCACAAGGCCAAGCCGACCCTCCAGCAGGACAATGACCCGAAGCACAAGGCCAAGCCGACCCTCCAGCAGGACAATGACCCGAAGCACAAGGCCAAGCTGACCCTCCAGCAAGACAATGACCCGAAGCACAAGGCCAAGCCGACCCTCCAGCAAGACAATGACCCGAAGCACAAGGCCAAGCTGACCCTCCAGCAAGACTGACCCGAAGCACAAGGCCAAGCCGACCCTCCAGCAAGACAATGACCCGAAGCACAAGGCCAAGCTGACCCTCCAGCAAGACTGACCCGAAGCACAAGGCCAAGCCGACCCTCCAGCAAGACAATGACCCGAAGCACAAGGCCAAGCTGACCCTCCAGCAAGACTGACCCGAAGCACAAGGCCAAGCCGACCCTCCAGCAAGACAATGACCCGAACACAAGACCAAGCTGACCCTCCAGCAGGACAATGACCCGAAGCACAAGGCCAAGCCGACCCTCCAGCAGGACAATGACCCGAACACAAGACTAAGCTGGCCCTCCAGTGGTTACAACAGGAAAGGTTGTGGTGTCTCCTGACCTTCATATCATTGAACTGCTCTGGGAAGATCTCATACAAGACCACCAAAGACTTTCCATGATCTGGAGGTATTGTGCCAAGACCAATGGGCATCTCCACCACCTGCAAGAATTCCTCATAGACAACCATTACAAAGGACTGACCATTGTCATTGGTGATAAAGGGGGCAATACACAGGATTAGGAACAAAGGGGGTGCAAATTTCTGAGCGGGGGGCTGTTTTGTTGTATGATTGGGCATTCTGTGATCACCTCCAGTTACAGAATGAGAATCCCATAAGAAATACAAGAAATGTGTTATCCTGCTCATTCCCGTATATTACCGATCCGCCAAGGGGGGCGCCATTTACAACCACTGTGTATAGAGGAGATGAGGGGTGTGTGATGTATGACATGTGATGTATGTAGTATGACATGTGATGTATGATGTGTGGTGTCTTCTAGCTGGATCTGCGGACCCTCCCTGAGGAGGCTGTGAGGGGCACACAGGACTTCCGCTGTCTGCAGTCTCAGTTCTCTCTTCTCTACAACGAATCCTTACAAGTCAAGACACAGCTAGACGAGGCCCGAGCTCATCTCCTCAACACCAAGAACAGTCACCTGAGACAGATCGAGCGCATGGAGGTCAGTGCCGGACCCCCCCCCCTCGTCCCACAATCCCCCCCCCTCCTCCCACACTCCCCCCTCTGTCCCACACCCCCCTCTCCTCACCCCGCCCCCCACACACTCCTCAACACCAAGAACAGTCACCTGAGACAGATCGAGCGCATGGAGGTCAGTGCCGGACCCCCCCCCCTCATCCCACAATCCCCCCTCCTCCCACACTCCCACCCCCCCCTCCCCTCCCCCCCCACACACACACACTTCTCCCAACACCAAGAACAGTCACCTGAGACAGATCGAGCGCATGGAGGTCAGTGCCGGACCCCCCCCCTCGTCCCACAATCCCCCCCCCCCCTCCTCCCACACTCCCCCCCTCCCCTCCCCCCACACACACACACTTCTCCCAACACCAAGAACAGTCACCTGAGACAGATCGAGCGCGCATGGAGGTCAGTGCCGGACCCCCCCCCCCCCCCCTCGTCCCACAATCCCCCCCCCCTACTCCCACACTCCCCCCCCCCTCCTCCCACACTCCCCCTCTGTCCCACACCCCCCCTCCTCCCTCACCCCCCCCCCCCACACACTCCTCAACACCAAGAACAGTAACCTGAGACAGATCGAGCGCATGGAGGTCAGTGCCGGACCCCCACAAATCCCCCCCCCCCCCTCTTCCCACACTCCCTTCTATACGCCTTCAATCCCCCCCCCTGGTGCTATATTGCCCCTGTACAAATCATTAGTAAGACCTCATCTGGAATATGCAGTCCAGTTTTGGGCACCAATTCTCAGAAAGGATATCGGGGAACTGGAGAAAGTGCAGAGAAGGGCAACCAAACTGATAAGGAGCATGGAGGAGATCAGCTAGACTCCCTCTAGAGGTGGTTCTGGTCAGATCAGTAAATTGATATAAGAAAAGTCTGGATTCTTATAATACATAACTGGGTACTAACCTTTATAGGTATTCCCCCGGATCTTCCTGCCCCTGTGCTGTATTCCCCCGGATCTTCCTTCCCCTGTGCTGTATTCCCCCGGATCTTCCTTCCCCTGTGCTGTATTCCCCCGGATCTTCCTTCCCCTGTGCTGTATTACCCCGGATCTTTCTTCCCCTGTGCTGTATTCCCCCGGATCTTCCATCCCCTGTGCTGTATTCCCCCGGATCTTCCTTCCCCTGTGCTGTATTCCCCCGGATCTTCCTTCCCCTGTGCTGTATTCCCCCGGATCTTCCTTTCCCTGTGCTGTATTCCCCCGGATCTTCCTTCCCCTGTGCTGTATTCCCCCGGATCTTCCATCCCCCTGTGCTGTATTCCCCCGGATCTTCCTTCCCCTGTGCTGTATTCCCCCGGATCTTCCTTTCCCTGTGCTGTATTCCCCCGGATCTTCCTTTCCCTGTGCTGTATTCCCCCGGATCTTCCTTTCCCTGTGCTGTATTCCCCCCGGATCTTCCTTTCCCCTGTGCTGTATTCCCCCGGATCTTCCTTCCCCTGTGCTGTATTCCCCCGGATCTTTCTTCCCATGTGCTGTATTCCCCCCGGATCTTTCTTCCCCTGTGCTGTATTCCCATTCCCCCTGTATTCTTTCTTCCCATGTGCTGTATTCCCCCGGATCTTCCTTCCCTTCCCCTGTATTCCCCCGGATCTTCCTTCCCCTGTATTCCCCCGGATCTTTCTTCCCATGTGCTGTATTCCCCCGGATCTTCCTTCCCCTGTATTCCCCCGGATCTTTCTTCCCATGTGCTGTATTCCCCCGGATCTTCCTTCCCTCTGTGTATTCCCCCGGATCTTTCTTCCCCCTGTGCTGTATTCCCCCGGATCTTCCTTCCCCTGTATTCCCCCGGATCTTTCTTCCCCTGTATTCCCCCGGATCTTTCTTCCCCTCTGTGCTGTATTCCCCTCCCCCGGATCTTCCTTCCCCCTGTATTCCCCCCGGATCTTTCTTCCCCCTGTGCTGTATTCCCCCGGATCTTCCTTCCCCTGTATTCCCCCGATCTTTCTTCCCCTGTATTCCCCCGGATCTTCTTCCTGCCCCTGGCTGTATTCTCCCCGGATCTTCCTGCCCCTGTGCTGTATTCCCCCGGATCTTCCTTCCCCTGTATTCCCCCGGATCTTCCTTCCCCTGTATTTCCCCCCCGGATCTTCCTTCCCCTGTATTCCCCCGGATCTTTCTTCCCCCTGTGCTGTATTCCCCCGGATCTTTCTTCCCCTGTGCTGTATTCCCCCGGATCTTCCTTCCCCTGTATTCCCCCGGATCTTCCTTCCCCTGTGCTGTATTCCCCCGGATCTTCCTTCCCCTGTATTCCCCCGGATCTTTCTTCCCCCTGTGCTGTATTCCCCCGGATCTTCCTTCCCCTGTATTCCCCCGGATCTTTCTTCCCCTGTATTCCCCCGGATCTTTCTTCCCCCCTGTGCTGTATTCCCCCCGGATCTTCCTTCCCCTGTATTCCCCCGGATCTTTCTTCTTCCCCTGTGCTGTATTCCCCCCGGATCTTCCTGCCCCTGTGCTGTATTCCCTCTCCCTTCCCCGGATCTTCCCCCGCCCCTTCCGTGCTGTATTCCCCCGGATCTTCCTTCCCCTGTATTCCCCCGGATCTTCCTTCCCCTGTATTCCCCGGATCTTCCTTCCCCTGTATTCCCCCGGATCTTCTTCCCCTGATTCTGTATTCCCCGGTATTCCGGATCTTCCTTCCCCTGTATTCCCCCGGATCTTTCTTCCCCTGTGCTGTATTCCCCCGGATCTTCCTTCCCCTGTGCTGTATTCCCCCGGATCTTCCTTCCCCTGTGCTGTATTCCCCCCGGATCTTCTTCCCCTGTGCTGTATTCCCCCGGATCTTCCTTCCCCTGTGCTGTATTCCCCCGGATCTTCCTTCCCCTGTGCTGTATTCCCCCCGGATCTTCCTTCCCCTGTGCTGTATTCCCCCGGATCTTCCTTCCCCTGTGCTGTATTCCCCCGGATCTTCCTTCCCCTGTATTCCCCCGGATCTTTCTTCCCATGTGCTGTATTCCCCCGGATCTTCCTTCCCCTGTATTCCCCCGGATCTTCCTTCCCCTGTATTCCCCCGGATCTTCCTTCCCCTGTATTCCCCCGGATCTTCCTTCCCTGTATTCCCCCGGGTTATTTGTTTCCCTTGTATTCCCCCGATCTTCCTTCCCCTGTATTCCCCCGGATCTTCCTTCCCCCTGTATTCCCCCGGATCTTCCTTCCCCGTGCTGTATTCCCCCGGATCTTCCTTCCCCTGTGCTGTATTCCCCCCGGATCTTCCTTCCCCTGTGCTGTATTCCCCCGGATCTTCCTTCCCCTGTGCTGTATTCCCCCGGATCTTCCTTCCCCTGTGCTGTATTCCCCCGGATCTTCCTTCCCCTGTGCTGTATTCCCCCGGATCTTCCTTCCCCTGTATTCCCCCGGATCTTCCTTCCCCTGTATTCCCCCGGATCTTCCTTCCCCTGTATTCCCCCGGATCTTCCTTCCCCTGTATTCCCCCGGATCTTCCTTCCCCTGTATTCCCCCGGATCTTCCTTCCCCTGTATTCCCCCGGATCTTCCTTCCCCTGTATTCCCCCGGATCTTCCTTCCCCTGTATTCCCCCGGATCTTCCTGCCCCTGTGCTGTATTCCCCCGGATCTTCCTGCCCCTGTGCTGTATTCCCCCGGATCTCTTCCTGCCCCTGTGCTGTATTCCCCCGATCTTCCTTCCCCTGTATTCCCCCGGATCTTCCTTCCCCTGTATTCCCCCGGATCTTCCTTCCCCTGTATTCCCCCGGATCTTTCTTCCCCTGTATTCCCCCGGATCTTCCTTCCCCTGTATTCCCCCGGATCTTTCTTCCCCTGTGCTGTATTCCCCCGGATCTTCCTTCCCCTGTGCTGTATTCCCCCGGATCTTCCTTCCCCTGTGCTGTATTCCCCCGGATCTTCCTTCCCCTGTGCTGTATTCCCCCGGATCTTCCTTTCCCTGTGCTGTATTCCCCCGGATCTTTCTTCCCCTGTATTCCCCCGGATCTTCCTTCCCCTGTATTCCCCCGGATCTTCCTTCCCCAGTGCTGTATTCCCCCGATCTTTCTTCCATGTGCTGTATTCCCCCGGATCTTTCCTTCCCATGTGCTGTATTCCCCCCGATCTTCCTTCCCCTGTATTCCCCCGGATCTTCCTTCCCCTGTATTCCCCCGGATCTTCCTTCCCCTGTATTCCCCCGGATCTTCCTTCCCCAGTGCTGTATTCCCCCGGATCTTCCTTCCCCAGTGCTGTATTCCCCCCCGGATCTTCCTTCCCCTGTGCTGTATTCCCCCGGATCTTCCTTCCCCTGTGCTGTATTTTCCCCGGATCTTCCTTCCCCTGTGCTGTATTCCCCGGATCTTCCTTCCCCTGTGCTGTATTCCCCCGGATCTTCCTTCCCTGTGCTGTATTCCCCCGGATCTTCCTTCCCCTGTATTCCCCCGGATCTTCCTTCCCCTGTATTCCCCCGGATCTTCCTTCCCCTGTATTCCCCCGGATCTTCCTTCCCCTGTATTCCCCCGGATCTTCCTTCCCCTGTATTCCCCCGGATCTTCCTTCCCCTGTATTCCCCCGGATCTTCCTTCCCCTGTATTCCCCCGGATCTTCCTTCCCCTGTATTCCCCCGGATCTTCCTTCCCCTGTATTCCCCCGGATCTTACTGCCCCTGTGCTGTATTCCCCCGGATCTTCCTTCCCCTGTGCTGTATTCCCCCGGATCTTCCTCCCCTGTGCTGTATTCCCCCGGATCTTCCTTCCCCTGTGCTGTATTCCCCCGGATCTTCCTTTCCCTGTGCTGTATTCCCCCGGATCTTTCTTCCCCTGTATTCCCCCGATCTTCCTTCCCCTGTATTCCCCCGGATCTTCCTTCCCCAGTGCTGTATTCCCCCGGATCTTTCTTCCCATGTGCTGTATTCCCCCGGATCTTTCTTCCCATGTGCTGTATTCCCCCGGATCTTCCTTCCCCTGTATTCCCCCGGATCTTCCTTCCCCTGTATTCCCCCGATCTTCCTTCCCCTGTATTCCCCCGATCTTCCTTCCCCAGTGCTGTATTCCCCCCGGATCTTCCTTCCCCAGTGCTGTATTCCCCCGGATCTTCCTTCCCCTGTGCTGTATTCCCCCGGATCTTCCTTCCCCTGTGCTGTATTCCCCCGGATCTTCCTTCCCCTGTGCTGTATTCCCCCGGATCTTCCTTCCCCTGTGCTGTATCCCCCGGATTTCCTTCCCCTGTGCTGCTGTATTCCCCCGGATCTTCCTTCCCCTGCCCCCGGATCTTCCTTCCCCTGTATTCCCCCGGATCTTCCTTGTATTCCCCCCGTATTCCCCCGGATCTTCCTGCCCCTGTGCTGTATTCCCCCGGATCTTCCTTCCCCCTGTGCTGTATTCCCCCGGATCTTCCTTCCCCTGTGCTGTATTCCCCCGGATCTTCCTTCCCCTGTATTCCCCCGGATGTGCTGTATTCCCCCGGATCTTCCTTCCCCGCCCCTGTGCCCCCGGATCGTATTCCCCCGGATCTTCCCTGCCCCTGTGCTGTATTCCCCCGGATCTTCCTGCCCCTGTGCTGTATTCCCCCGGATCTTCCTGCCCCTGTGCTGTATTCCCCCGGATCTTCCTGCCCCCCCTGTATTCCCCATCTTTCTCTTCCCATGGCTGTATTCCCCCGGATCTTCCTTCCCCTGTGCTGTATTCCCCCGGATCTTCCTGCCCCTGTGCTGTATTCCCCCGGATCTTCCTGCCCCTGTGCTGTATTCCCCCGGATCTTCCTGCCCCTGTGCTGTATTCCCCCGGATCTTCCTGCCCCTGTGCTGTATTCCCCCGGATCTTCCTGCCCCTGTGCTGTATTCCCCCGGATCTTCCTGCCCCTGTGCTGTATTCCCCCGGATCTTCCTGCCCCTGTGCTGTATTCCCCCGGATCTTCCTGCCCCTGTGCTGTATTCCCCCGGATCTTCCTTCCCCTGTATTTTGGAGGCCCCGTGTAGTAGGACTGCTTTGTCTCCTGCAGAGTGAGGAGCTGTCTGTGCAGAAGAAGCTGAGGACGGAGGTGATCCAGCTGGAGGACACCTTGGCTCAGGTGCGGAAGGAGTACGAGATGCTGAGGATCGAGTTTGAGCAGAATCTGGCCGCCAACGAGCAGGCAGGTGAGGAGGCCGGGGGAGTCCCGGGGGAAAAGGAGGGCGGCCTCATCTCTGGGAAATCTCACTCCCCTTCTGTTTTTCTAGGGCCGATAAATCGCGAGATGCGACATTTGATTGGAAGTCTTCAGAACCACAACCACCAGCTGAAGGGAGACGTCCAACGCTATAAACGCAAGGTGCGAGATGCCCAGGGAGAGGTGAGCAAGGTGAGGGAGACCCACAGTCCTTTTTATTTGCCCTCACCTTCCACAACAACCACCTCAGTCGTGACTGAGGGCCACACCTCAGACCCGAGTGCAGTGTTCTTCTGACTGAGGGCCTAGGGCCACACCTCAGACCAGAGTGCAGCCTTCTCCTGACTGAGGGCCTAGGGCCACACCTCAGACCCGAGTGCAGCCTTCTGACTGAGGACCTGGGCCTAGGGCCACACCTCAGACCAGAGTGCAGCCTTCTCCTGACTGAGGACCTGGGCCTAGGGCCACACCTCAGACCCGAGTGCAGTGTTCTTCTGAAGACCAGGGCCCCTAGGGCCACACCTCATACCAGAGTGCAGCCTTCTCCTGACTGAGGACCTGGGCCTAGGTCCCCACCAGAATGCAACATTCTCCTGACTGAGGCCCAGGACCATGGACCACACCTCAGACAGGAGTGCAGTGTTCTCCTGAGGCCCAGGGCCTCTAGGGCCACATCTCAGACAGGGTGCAGCATTTTCCTGACTGAGGACCTGGGCCTAGTACCCCACCTCAGACCAGGACCTGGCGTTCTGATGTAAGCACTATGGGTATACCATCCTGACCGTGTCTGGTGATCATCGCTCATCTCTGCTTCTTCTCTGTAGATTCGATTACAAGCTGGAGCCCCCCCATGCCCCCCACCCAGTGTCTCCAGCACTGAAGTGCCGTCCACACCAGTAAAAGAGGAGGAGGTAGAAGTGAAGAAGGAGCCGCCCCCCACCCCAGTACGTGACCCTGAGACCCCCACTACACCAGAGGTGAAGAAAGAGGAGGAGGAGCCAAAGAAGGAACCGGAGAGAAGTAAAACGCGAGATCGAGAGCAAGATAGGGACCGGGAGAAGGATCGGGATCGAGAGAAGGAGCGGGAGAGAGACAAGCAGAAGACCGAGGACACCAAGAGGAAGGATTCCGATATCCTCAAACCGCTACGGACAGAACTCAAGTGAGATAAACCATTGGTTTCAGTTTGTTTGGTCATTGTCAGCCCCACCCCCATCCAACTCCTGTCTTATCACCTCCCCCGAGCTCCTGTACTTCATTGTCGGCCCCACCCCCATCCAACTCCTGCCTTATCGCCTCCCCTGAGCTTCATTGTTAGCCCCGCCCCCATCCAACTCCTGTCTTATCACCTCCCCCGAGCTCCTGTGCTTCATTGTCAGCCCCACCCCCATCCAACTCCTGCCTTTATCACCTCCTCTAAGCTTTATTGTCAGCCCCGCCCCCATCCAACTCCTGCCTTATCACCTCCTCTGAGCTTTATTGTCAGCCCCGCCCCCATCCAACTCCTCCCTTATCACCTCCTCTGAGCTCCTGTACTTCATTGTCAGCCCCACCCCCATCCAACTCCTGCCTTATCACCTCCCCCAAGCTTTATTGTCAGCCCCGCCTCCATCCAACTCCTGCCTTATCCCCTCCTCCGAGCTCCTGTACTTCTTTGTCAGCCCCACCCAACTCCTGCCTTATCACCTCCCCCGAGCTCCTGTACTTCATTGTCAGCCCCACCCCCATCAAACTCCTGCTTTATCACCTCCCCTGAGCTTCATTGTCAGCCCCACCCCCATCCAACTCCTTATCACCTCCCCCGAGCTCCTGTACTTCATTGTTTTCTCTCTATATTTTCGCCTCTGTTCCAGGAAGGCTCAGGAGAGCCAGAAAGAGATGAAATTATTGCTGGATATGTATAAGTCCGCCCCCAAGGAGCAACGAGACAAAGTGCAGCTCATGGCAGCCGAGAGGAAGACCAAAGCTGAGGTGTCTATCACATGGGGTGTTTGTCTGCAGTGTTCTGTGTCTGTCACATGGGGGGTCTGTCTGCAGTGTTCTGTGTCTGTCACATGGGGTGTTTGTCTGCAGTGATCTGTGTCTGTCACATGGGGTGTTGTCTGCAGTGTTTTATGTCTGTCACATGGGGGCGCTGTCTGCAGTGTTCTGTGTCTGTCACATGGGGGCGCTGTCTGCAGTGATCTGTGTCTGTCACATGGGGTGTTGTCTGCAGTGTTTTATGTCTGTCACATGGGGGCGCTGTCTGCAGTGTTCTGTGTCTGTCACATGGGGTGTTGTCTGCAGTGTTTTATGTCTGTCACATGGGGGCGCTGTCTGCAGTGTTCTGTGTCTGTCACATGGGGTGTTGTCTGCAGTGTTTTATGTCTGTCACATGGGGGCGCTGTCTGCAGTGTTCTATGTCTGTCACATGGGGGCGCTGTCTGCAGTGTTCTGTGTCTGTCACATGGGGTGTTGTCTGCAGTGTTTTATGTCTGTCACATGGGGGCGCTGTCTGCAGTGTTCTGTGTCTGTCACATAGGGGTCTGTCTGCAGTGTTCTGTGTCTGTCACATGGGGGCGCTGTCTGCAGTGATCTGTGTCTGTCACATGGGGTGTTGTCTGCAGTGTTTTATGTCTGTCACATGGGGGCGCTGTCTGCAGTGTTCTGTGTCTGTCACATGGGGGCGCTGTCTGCAGTGATCTGTGTCTGTCACATGGGGTGTTGTCTGCAGTGTTTTATGTCTGTCACATGGGGGCGCTGTCTGCAGTGTTCTGTGTCTGTCACATGGGGTGTTGTCTGCAGTGTTTTATGTCTGTCACATAGGGGTCTGTCTGCAGTGTTTTATGTCTGTCACATGGGGGCGCTGTCACGCTTGTCTCTTACCCGGCTGCCTGTGTGTCTCAGGTGGAGGAGCTGCGGGTGAGGGTGCAGGCTCTTGAAGAGAAAGATCGTAGGGAGCGGAAGAAATTGGCGGATGAGGAAGCTCTGCGGAAGATAAAGATTGCGGAGGAACAGATTGACCATTTGCAGAGAAAACTCAGCGCCACCAAACAGGCGAGTCTTCTCCTATCATTGCGCCTCCTTCCCTGAAGGGGGGCGATAGAGGTCACTGGGGGGCTGTACAGACATTGCTGGGGTATTGGTGTACATTTTTCTCCCGGGTATGGAGGCGTCTCTCTGAGGTATAAATGGGGGTATGGAGGGGTCTCTCTGGAGTATTAATGGAGGTTTCTCTCTAGGGTATAAATGGAGGTATTGAGGGGTCTCTCTAGGGTATAGTGGGGGGGTTAGAGGGGTCTGTGGTCACTTAATGGTGTATATTCCTCTCTGGGGTATTAATGGAGGGGTCTCTCTAGGGTATAAATGGAGGTATGGAGGGGTCTCTCTAGGGCAGGGGTCTCCAAACTGCGGCCCGAGGGCCAGATGTGGCCCTTTGCTAGCCTTTATCCGGCCCTTGGGGCACTATTTCTCCCACTGACACCAGAAATATGGCACTGTTTTCCACTGATACCAGTGATGGGATACATTTCATCCTAATACCAACAATGGGGCTACTACTCCTCCTACTGACCACCAACCCTGAGGTCATATTTATTCTCACTGATGCTGGGCTCGGGACATTTTCTACCCCTGCTGGCCACAATCCGGCCCTCCTAAAGTCTGAAGGACAGTAGACTGGCCCTTTGTATGAAAAGTTTGGAGACCCCTGCTCTAGGGTATAGTTGGGGGGTTAGAGGGGTCTGTGGTCACTTAATGGTGTATAGTCCTCTCTGGGATATGGAGGAGTCTCTCTCTTGGTAATAATGGGGGACATGGAGGGGTATGTTGGGGACGCACAGTCCTGCTTGGGGTATGTTGAGGATGCACAGTCCTGTGTGGGGTGTAACGGGTACCCATTGCCCTCCCCCAGGAGGATGCGGCCCTGTTGTCGAAGATGGATGACACCGGGCAGGCCTTTTGAAGATATGGAGGGGTATGTTTGGCACACAGTTCTGCGTAGGGTTTAATGGAATGGTATATTGGGAGCGCACAGTTCTGTGTGGGGTGTAACGGGTCCCCATTGCCGTTCCCCAGGAGGAGGCGGCCCTGTTGTCGGAGATGGATGTCACTGGGCAGGCCTTTGAGGATATGGAGGGATATGTTGGGCGCACAGTCCTGCGTGGTGTACATTGGAGGGGTGTGTTGGGGGCACAGTCCTGCGTGGTGTACATTGCAGGGGTATGTTGAGGGCACACAGTTCTGTGTGGGGTGTAACGGGTCCCCATTGCTGTTCCCCAGGAGGAGGAGGCTCTGTTGTCGGAGATGGATGTCACCGGGCAGGCCTTTGAGGACATGCAGGAACAGAACATCCGGCTGATGCAGCAGTTGCGGGAGAAAGACGACGCCAACTTCAAACTGATGTCCGAGAGAATCAAATCCAACCAGATCCACAAACTACTGAGAGAGGAGAAGGAGGAGCTAGCCGACCAGGTGCAGGGCCTGAAAACTCAGGTACACCCCTCCCACTTCACTCCTCTCTCCTCTGATTGGGTGTATGAGAGCAGAATTGTGAGAGAGTGACAGATGATCCTCTGTGAGAGCCAAACATCACCCCGGGTGACCGGTGCAGGAGGACGCTCGCTGTGTGTGTGGTGCAGGAGGTCGGTGGTGACCCCGGTGTGCTCTGTGGTGCAGGTGGACGCTCGCTGTGTGTCTCTGTAGATCGCTGTGTGGTGCAGGAGGTCGGTAGTGACCGCGGTGTGCTCTGTGGTGCAGGAGGTCGGTAGTGACCGCGGTGTGCTCTGTGGTGCAGGAGGTCGGTAGTGACCCCGGTGTGCTCTGTGGTGCAGGTGGACGCCCAGCTGCTGCAGGTACAGAAGTTGGAGGAGAGGGAGCGGGTGCTGCACAGCTCTCTGGCCGCCATAGAGAAGGAGCTGACACTTCGCATTCAGTCCCTGGAGATACAGAAGAGGAAGGTGAGTGACCTGCAGATCCATACATCATGTGGAGGCGGAGTCTGATGAGTCACGTGATGATATGATGAGTTTGGATTGGTTGCAGGCAGTAGAAGCCGCTCAGCTGTCGGAGGATCTGAAGGTTCAGGTGGAGCACATTGTCAGCACATTGCGTGACACCCAGAGCCTGGTGTGCGACAACCGGAGCGCCAAGGAGAAGGAGTCCTTCAGCCTGAAACGTGCCCAGGTACCTAGACTACCCCCCCTCGTGTGTGACTACCCCCCGCCCCCTCGTGTGTGACTACCCCCCGCCCCCTCGTGTGTGACTACCCCCCCGCCCCCTCGTGTGTGACTACCCCCCGCCCCCTCGTGTGTGACTACCCCCCTCCCCCTCGTGTGTGACTACCCCCCTCCCCCTCGTGTGTGACTACCCCCCTCCCCCTCGTGTGTGACTACCCCCCGCCCCCTCGTGTGTGACTACCCCCCGCCCCCTCGTGTGTGACTACCCCCCCGCCCCCTCGTGTGTGACTACCCCCCCCGCCCCCTCGTGTGTGACTACCCCCCGCCCCCTCGTGTGTGACTTCCCCCCCCCCCCCCCCCTTGTGTGTGACTACCCCCCCCCCCTTGTGTGTGACTACCCCCCCCCTTGTGTGTGACTATCCCCCCCCCCCTTGTGTGTGACTATCCCCCCCCCCCCTTGTGTGTGACTATCCCCCCCCCCTTGTGTGTGACTATCCCCCCCCCCTTGTGTGTGACTATCCCCCCCCCCTTGTGTGTGACTATCCCCCCCCTTGTGTGTGACTATCTCCCCCCCCCCTTGTGTGTGACTATCCCCCCCCCCCTTGTGTGTGTGTGTGACTATCCCCCCCCCTTGTGTGTGACTATCCCCCCCCCCCCTTGTGTGTGACTATCCCCCCCCCTTTGTGTGTGACTATCCCCCCCCCCCTTGTGTGTGACTATCCCCCCCCCTTGTGTGTGACTATCCCCCCCCCCTTGTGTGTGACTATCCCCCCCCCCCTTGTGTGTGACTATCCCCCCCCCCTTGTGTGTGACTATCCCCCCCCCCCCTGTGTGTGACTATCCCCCCCCCCCTTGTGTGTGACTATCCCCCCCCCCCTATCCCCCCCTTGTGTGTGACTATCCCCCCCCCCCTTGTGTGTGACTATCCCCCCCCCCTTGTGTGGGACTATCCCCCCCCCCCTTGTGTGGGACTATCCCCCCCTTGTGTGGGACTATCCCCCCCCCTTGTGTGGGACTATCCCCCCCCCTTGTGTGGGACTATCCCCCCCCCCTTGTGTGGGACTACCCCCCCCCCTTGTGTGGGACTACCCCCCCCTTGTGTGGGACTACCCCCCCCCCCCGTGTGTGACTATAACTGTGGCTACAGCCCTCCCCCTTTCTCTGTGTGTGTGGCTACAGCCCTCCCCCTCTCTGTGTGTGGCTACAGCCCTCCCCCTCTCTGTGTGGCTACAGCCCTCCCCCTCTCTGTGTGCTACAGCCCTCCCCCTCTCTGTGTGTGTGGCTACAGCCCTCCCCCTCTCTGTGTGTGTGGCTACAGCCCTCCCCCTCTGTGTGTGTGTGGCTACAGCCCTCCCCCTCTGTGTGGCTACAGCCCTCCCTCTCTGTGTGGCTACAGCCCTCCCCCTCTCTGTGTGGCTCTCTGTGTGTGGCTACAGCCCTCCCCCTCTCTGTGTGGCTACAGCCCTCCCCCTCTCTCTCTGTGTGCTAGTGTGGCTACAGCCCTCCCCCTCTCTGTGTGGCTACAGCCCTCCCCCTCTCTGTGTGGCTACAGCCCTCCCCCTCTCTGTGTGGCTACAGCCCTCCCCCTCTCTGTGTGGCTACAGCCCTCCCCCTCTCTGTGTGGCTACAGCCCCCCCCCCCTCTCTGTGTGGCTACAGCCCTCCCCCTCTCTGTGTGGCTACAGCCCTCCCCCTCTCTGTGTGGCTACAGCCCTCCCCCCTCTCTGTGTGGCTACAGCCCTCCCCCTCTCTGTGTGGCTACAGCCCTCCCCCTCCTCTGTGTGTGGCTACAGCCCTCCCCCTCTCTGTGTGGCTACAGCCCTCCCCCTCTCTGTGTGGCTACAGCCCTCCCCCTCTCTGTGTGGCTACAGCCCTCCCCCTCTCTGTGTGTGGCTACAGCCCTCCCCCTCTCTGTGTGGCTACAGCCCTCCCCCTCTCTGTGTGGCTACAGCCCTCCCCCTCTCTGTGTGTGGCTACAGCCCTCCCCCTCTCTGTGTGGCTACAGCCCTCCCCCCTCTCTGTGTGGCTACAGCCCTCCCCCTCTCTGTGTGGCTACAGCCCTCCCCCTCTCTGTGTGTGGCTACAGCCCTCCCCCCTCTCTGTGTGGCTACAGCCCTCCCCCCTCTCTGTGTGGCTACAGCCCTCCCCCTCTCTGTGTGGCTACAGCCCTCCCCCTCTCTGTGTGGCTACAGCCCTCCCCCTCTCTGTGTGGCTACAGCCCTCCCCCTCTCTGTGTGGCTACAGCCCTCCCCCTCTCTGTGTGGCTACAGCCCTCCCCCTCTCTGTGTGGCTACAGCCCTCCCCCTCTCTGTGTGGCTACAGCCCTCCCCCTCTCTGTGTGGCTACAGCCCTCCCCCTCTCTGTGTGTGGCTACAGCCCTCCCCCTCTCTGTGTGGCTACAGCCCTCCCCCTCTCTCTGTCCCCCTCTCTGTGTGGCT
Organism: Rana kukunoris; assembly: GCA_029574335.1. Classification (NCBI taxonomy): domain Eukaryota; kingdom Metazoa; phylum Chordata; class Amphibia; order Anura; family Ranidae; genus Rana; species Rana kukunoris. The sequence continues at coordinate 39,290 of JAJQKJ010001666.1, forward strand.
ACAGCCCTCCCCCTCTCTGTGTGGCTACAGCCCTCCCCCTCTCTGTGTGGCTACAGCCCTCCCCCTCTCTGTGTGTGGCTACAGCCCTCCCCCTCTCTGTGTGGCTACAGCCCTCCCCCTCTCTGTGTGTGGCTACAGCCCTCCCCCTCTCTGTGTGGCTACAGCCCTCCCCCTCTCTGTGTGGCTACAGCCCTCCCCCTCTCTGTGTGGCTACAGCCCTCCCCCTCTCTGTGTGGCTACAGCCCTCCCCCTCTCTGTGTGGCTACAGCCCTCCCCCTCTCTGTGTGGCTACAGCCCTCCCCTTCTCTGTGTGTGGCTACAGCCCCCCCCCTCTCTGTGTGGCTACAGCCCTCCCCCTCTCTGTGTGGCTACAGCCCTCCCCCCTCTCTGTGTGGCTACAGCCCTCCCCCTCTCTGTGTGGCTACAGCCCTCCCCCTCTCTGTGTGTGGCTACAGCCCTCCCCCTCTCTGTGTGTGGCTACAGCGCTCCCCCTCTCTGTGTGGCTACAGCCCTCCCCCTCTCTGTGTGGCTACAGCCCTCCCCCTCTCTGTGTGTGGCTACAGCCCTCCCCCTCTCTGTGTGTGGCTACAGCCCTCCCCCTCTCTGTGTGGCTACAGCCCTCCCCCTCTCTGTGTGTGGCTACAGCCCTCCCCCTCTCTGTGTGGCTACAGCCCCCCCCCTCTCTGTGTGTGGCTACAGCCCTCCCCCTCTCTGTGTGTGGCTACAGCCCTCCCCCTCTCTGTGTGTGCCCTCCCCCTCTCTGCTACAGCCCTCCCCCTCTCTGTGTGTGGCTACAGCCCTCCCCCTCTCTGTGTGGCTACAGCCCTCCCCCTCTCTGTGTGTGGCTACAGCCCTCCCCCTCTCTGTGTGGCTACAGCCCTCCCCCTCTCTGTGTGTGGCTACAGCCCCCCCCCTCCTGTGTGGCCAGCTCTCTGTGTGGCTACAGCCCTCCCCCTCTCTGTGTGTGCCCTCCCCCTCTCTGCTACAGCCCTCCCCCTCTCTGTGTGGCTACAGCCCTCCCCCTCTCTGTGTGGCTACAGCCCTCCCCCTCTCTGTGTGGCTACAGCCCTCCCCCTCTCTGTGTGTGGCTACAGCCCTCCCCCTCTCTGTGTGTGGCTACAGCGCTCCCCCTCTCTGTGTGTGGCTACAGCCCTCCCCCTCTCTGTGTGTGGCTACAGCCCTCCCCCTCTCTGTGTGTGGCTACAGCCCTCCCCCTCTCTGTGTGTGGCTACAGCCCTCCCCCTCTCTGTGTGTGGCTACAGCGCTCCCCCTCTCTGTGTGTGGCTACAGCCCCCCCCCCTCTCTGTGTGTGGCTTCAGCGCTCCCCCTCTCTGTGTGTGGCTACAGCCCCCCCCCCCTCTGTGTGTGGCTACAGCCCTCCCCCTCTCTGTGTGTGGCTACAGCCCTCCCCCTCTCTGTGTGTGGCTACAGCCCTCCCCCTACAGCTGTCGCTACCCCATCATCCATTCATTCTGTCACTTTTCAGGAGGAGATCTCACGATTGCGCAGAAAGTTGGAGAAACAGAAGAAGATGGAAGTTTATGCCGACGCCGACCAGATCCTGCAGGAGGAGATCAAAGAATATCGGGTACGGTGGGGGAGGGGAGGTGTGGTTACCGTGGAGACAGCAGTAAAAACGGTCTTATGTCAGGTGTCCTCCTCTATACCATGGGGGGGAGGGGTAGGGGTGGTGTTGTAGGTCGGGTGTCCTCCTCTATACCATGGAGGGGAGGGGGAGGGGTAGTGTTGTAGGTCGGGTGTCCTCCTCTATACCATGGGGGGAGGGGTGGTGTTGTAGGTCGGGTGTCCTCCTCTATACCATGGGGGGGAGGGGTGGTGTTGTAGGTCGGGTGTCCTCCTCTATACCATGAGGGGGAGGGGTGGTGTTGTAGGTCGGGTGTCCTCCTCTATACCATGGGGGGGAGGGGTGGTGTTGTTGTAGGTCGGGTGTCCTCTATATCATAGACTGGGGGGGAGGGGGAGGGGTGGTATTATATGTCGGGTGTCCTCCGTAGTTTGGGGCGGTTCCTCAGTGATTTGATTGGCTGTCTCCTCCCCCCAGGCCCGCCTGACCTGCCCGTGCTGTAACACCCGGAAGAAGGACGCGGTGCTCACCAAGTGTTTCCACGTCTTCTGCTTCGAATGTGTGAAGACGCGTTACGACTCTCGCCAGCGCAAATGTCCCAAATGTAACGCCGCCTTCGGGGCGCACGACTTCCACCGAATCTACTTCAACTAAGCGGCCCCCCGGATTGGACGCAGCGGTGACTGCCCACCGAGGGGGCGGAGATGTGGGCGTGCCCGGACACTACAGGGACCAGCGGCATGGCGAGGTCATGTGACCACCACAAGGATTCTACGTGAAATCCCCCACATGAGACTTCAGTCCCCCCGACTACAGCGGAGCCCCCATTGGCACCCGGCATGGTGTGCGGTTCTGTGAGATGTGGGTGTGTGAGGTCATACGTGATGATGTCACAGATGTGTGATGATGACATTTTTATTTTGGGAAGATGAATGGCGGTGGACCTGAGGGGGGCGGACCTGAGGGGGGCGCTGTGTTCATCTCTGGAGACCAGAGAGACTTCAGCCTGTAATAAAGGAGAGTTTGTCTAATTCTGGGTGGAGTCTGTCTGTCATCTACCCCTCCCACTACAGGATCGCAGAATGTGATTGGATGACGTGGACCACACAGACTGGTCCTGGCCCCCTGGAACCATCCTAGCCTGAGTGTCCCCCCCCCCCTCATGAAGATGGCCTGAGTGCGTGTCCCCCATTCCCATCCTGGCCTGAGTGTGTGTGCCCCCGTTCCCATCCTGGCCTGAGTGTGTGTGTCCCCCCCTTTTGGTCACATCCTGGCCTGAGTGCCCCCCCCATGAAGAGGGCCTGAGTGCGTGTCCCCCATTCCCATCCTGGCCTGAGTGTGTGTGTCCCCCCCCTTTTGGTCACATCCTAGCCTGAGTGTCCCCCCTCCCCCCTTTTGGTCACATCCTGGCCTGAGTGCCCCCCCCCATGAAGAGGGCCTGAGTGCGTGTCCCCCATTCCCATCCTGGCCTGAGTGTGTGTCCCCCCCCCCCCCCCTTTTGGTCACATCCTGGTCTGAGTGTGTCCCCCCCCCCCCATGAAGGGGGCCTGAGTGTGTGTCCCTCATTCCCATCCTGGCCTGAGTGTGTGTGTCCCCCCCCTTTTGGTCACATCCTGGCCTGAGTGTGTGTGTCCCCCCCTTTTGGTCACATCCTGGCCTGAGTGTGTCCCCCTCCCCCCCCCCCCGTTCCCATCCTGGCCTGAGTGTGTCCCCCGTTCCCATCCTGGCCTGAGTGTGTGTGTCCCCATCCCCCCGTTCCCATCCTGGCCTGAGTGTGTGTGTGTCCCTGTTCCCATCCTGGCCTGAGTGTGTGTGTCCCCCCCTTTTGGTCACATCCTGGCCTGAGTGTCCGTCCCCCCCCTTTTGGTCACATCCTGGCCTGAGTGCCCCCCCCCCATGAAGAGGGCCTGAGTGCGTGTCCCCCATTCCCATCCTGGCCTGAGTGTGTGTGTCCCCCCCCCCCTTTTGGTCACATCCTGGTCTGAGTGTGTCCCCCCCCCCCCCCATGAAGGGGGCCTGAGTGTGTGTCCCTCATTCCCATCCTGGCCTGAGTGTCTCCGTCCCCCCCCTTTTGGTCACATCCTGGCCTGAGTGTGTGTGTCCCCCCCTTTTGGTCACATCCTGGCCTGAGTGTGTCCCCCCCCCCCCCCCCCCCCGTTCCCATCCTGGCCTGAGTGTGTCCCCCGTTCCCATCCTGGCCTGAGTGTGTCCCCCGTTCCCATCCTGGCCTGAGTGTGTCCCCCTCCCCTTTGGTCCCAAAGAAACGATCGGTCTCTATAAAACAAAATTCCGTTCATGGACGGACACAGCAACATCTGACCTTGGGGTATTCTCCTCCCTTCTAGGAGATGACTAGGCAGAAAAACAGCATGTTAAGTGTTAAACATTCCACACAGTACAGCACCTCCCAGGGGGCGGATCCCCGGGTACCACACAGTACAGCACCTCCCAGGGGGCGGATCCCCCAATCTCTGCTCTGCAGCTCCAGTTTTTTTCTGCCTAGAAATAGGAGATGACACGGCTCTTCTGGGCCCATGTGCTCTGGGGATCCTTACAATTTTTTTTTCTTTTGGATCCTGAGATCTACAATCAACTTCCGACTGGGAGACAGGCTGGATCCTCGATCCTTGTAGTCCCCCCAGTTCGGCCATCGAGCGTGTGCTGGGCCGTCCATGACATGCCCCGTTGCTTCAGGGGTGGCCGGTGAGCTATACGCTCCAGGGCACACACATGACAGGGTGCCGGGCCGACAGCCATGCTGTAACTGCGCGGACGTTGGTTCTGTCCGGGATGCCTCCAGCCAGTGGTCGCAGGACGGGTAAGTAGCAGTCCCCTTGCTTTGGCTGGTGTGTTCCTGGGAGGTCGATTGGGGGTCCGCCCTGCTTTTCTCTCTCCCTTTCTTTCCCCACGTTCTGGGTGGCAGGGTTGGCCGTGAGGTGGGGGGGGCTCCATCCTGTGGCTGGGGGCTGTGTCTGCTATCCGGAGGTGTTTCAGAGTCTGTGCCAAAAATGGGGCACTCCAGACGCGGATCTTCTGGCATCACGACTCAATCGGAAGGTGTCGCGGTTCATGACCCGTGTGAGGACGCGCCATGGGGTCACTATCGCCTAATCTACGCCTTCCCTCCCCTTGCCAGCACGGCTCGCCGAACTCGTTGTTTGCTAAAGAAAATGCCTTGCTTGGCTTTTTCAAAGTGGAGCTGGTCAGTGAGTCTAGTCTGCACATGGACACGGGCGGCATTAGCAGCAGTGAGGTCATTCTGACGGTCGGCCACCATTTCTAGGTGGATCAGGCAGGTCGTGCTTCAGGCCTATGCCCTAAAGGGGCAGGCGCCCCCTTTTCCAGTTACGGCGATCGGTGCCTCGTGGGCTTTCCGTCATCGAGCTTCCGTGTTACAGGTGTGTAAAGCTGCGACCTGGTCGTCACTCCACACCTTCTCTAAGTTTTACAAGGCGGATGTGAGTGCGTCTTCGGATGCCTTCTTTGGCCGTAAGGTTTTACAGGCGGCAGTTTGAGGTTGAAGTTCCTCCGTTTGAGGAGCTCTGGTTTGTTTGGGGTGAACCCTGGTTTGCCGTGTTCTTTTCCCACCCCGCAAATTTTTTTTGGACACTGCTTGGGGACGTCCCTAGGGTCAATGCTGCTGTGTCCGTCCATGAACGGAAGAGAAAATAGGATTTCTTTCTAGTACATCACGGGACACAGAGCGGCATATTCATTACTATGTGGGTTATATGGAGTACCTTCAGGTGTGGACACTGGCAATCTCAAACAGGAAGTCCCCTCCCTATATAACCCCCTCCCCTAGAGGGAGTCCCTCAGTTTTTTCGCCAGTGTCTTAGGTGTTGGTCACGGAATAGCTTTGCTCCACATCCTTGGGATTAAGGGCGGGCTAACCGGATCTGTCCAAGGAGCCTCAGTGCCAAAGTGGACAGTACCCGGGCCCCAAGCCGTGGGGTTTTGCCTATAATGCTCCTCTTTGGAGGGCTGGACCCTGGGCCCAGGACTTGGAGTTTGTAAAAACCATAAGTTCCTGTTTGCCAGGGTGCTATATAGGTCCAGGACAGTGGGTACCTTCATAGGACCCCAGGGCCTGAAGGTCTACTACGTTACCCACGGAGATGGGAGAAGATTGGATCAGTTTGCTGGGCAAACATCCTGCAGCATGGAGCAGGTAAGGGGGAGCCTGCGGGACTTGGTTCGACAGCAGGCTCTCCGGGGTAACCTAAAGGGGGGATAGCCTAAGTATGCTCTGCATGGGCAACCGTGCTCACTATGTCTAAGGGAGACAGGATGACACCCCTTTTCCCCCATCAATAGGTTCCCCTGTCTAAAGATGTGTTGCTAGCTAAACCTGCTGCTTTCTTCCTAGGACTAGTAAGGATCCCTAGGGGCCTTTGGAGAGTCTTACCTGGCCGGGGGTTTTGAATCTGCCGCCTGTTCTGCGTTCCTGGATCTCCAGCAGCGCGGCTCCTCCATGTTCTTCCTGTTTCCGGCATACGCGCGCGCGCGCGTGCGCGCGCACGTCTTATAGACGTTTTTCGCGCCGTTCAGACAGGAGGGCGGGGGGGGGGGCGTGCCTGCGGCGTCATACAGGGGCGCGCCTTTTTGCTGTTATAGACAGCAGGCATGATCAGTGCTCATTCTGAGACTGATTTTCAGAAGGAGAGGACGCAGAGCGGCAGAACAGTGACTCCCGGTGGCGGAAGAGGGGTAGTACATGCGGGACTTTGTTCCAAATGACTCTTTTTGTTAAGCCAAGAAATTCCCTTATTTGCAGCAGGTTGGAGGCTGGCAACTAAGTTTGGGGTCACTGTATGTCTAAAAATATATATAATATATATTAAAAAAAAAAAAAAAAAAAAAATATATATACATACGGGATCCCATCAGTTTTGGGCATTAGTGATCTATTGTCCCCTAAACTGGTTTTGTACTCCTGGCCACTACAGTCTGTTGTGTGGGCGGAGTCCCTCGATTTTGTATTATGGCTTCCAAGGGTTCGGGGTCAAAGGGTACAAAAAAGACCAAAAAACAAAGGGGTTCCCCTTCTGATTCTGATGATATGCCGATACTTTCCCCGCAACTTATTAACATAAAAGGCGCCTTGGATGAGCCATTAGGGGGATCTGGTGCGGAGGCTGGCCCAGATCAGCCCAGCCCTGTGTTTATCACAGAGGAGATGCTAGCCGTATCCCTAGGGGGGCTAGAAGAGAGAATAGCAGCATTGATCGCTAGAGCTATTCCTGGTAAAAAACGGGTTAGATCCCCATCACCAAGAGGTGTATCCTCAGATGCTGAGATTCTCTCTCCGGAGGAATTGGAATCACAGGAGGATCAACTAGACCTGAACCAAGAGGGTTCAGGGATGGAGGGGTCTGCCTCTGAGGAACCATTTTCAGACTCCCAGACAGAAAGGTTGTGGGTACAGTCTTTGACGGACATGGTCCGCTCGGCATTTAGTTTGCCATTACCAGAACCTCAGGTTCCTCCGGTATCCTCTCTGGGCTCTTTGAAAGCTCCGTTAAGCAACGCAGTTTTTCCGGTCCATCCTCTCTTGGAGGAATTGATCTTTCGGGATTGGGTACGGCCGGACAGGATTTTTCTGCCACCGAAAAGATTTGCGGTCATTTACCCCATGGAGGGAAAATTCTCCAAGAGGTGGAGGCTCCCAGTAGTGGATGCAGCCATCTCATGTGTGAATAAATCACTAACTTGCCCGGTGGAAAACATACAAATGTTTAAAGATCCGGTTGATAAACGGTTAGAGACACTTTTAAAAGCATCCTTTGCTACGGCAGGAGCAGTGGTACAGCCAGCTGTGGCTGCAATTGGAGTTTGTCAGGCATTAAAAGACCAGACAAAGGAAATGTTAAAGGACATGCCTACCCAACAAGCAGAAGAGTTTTCTGACATTCCCAGAGCTCTGTGTTTTGCGGTAGATGCTATAAAAGATTCCATCCAGCAGGCCTCTCGTTTATCACTATTTTTGGTGCACATGAGAAGGCTCTTATGGTTGAAGAACTGGGCGGCGGAGCCCCCATGCAAAAAGCTTCTGGCAGGTTTTCCCTTCCATGGAGGACGACTCTTCGGAGAGGATCTGGATAAATATATTCAGACTATTTCAAATGGCAAGAGTACCCTTTTACCGGTAAAAAAGACATTCCGGGCTCCTACATTTAAAAGGCAGCTCTTTCCTGTCTCAGGGCCCTCAAATTCCAGGCAGTATCGACGGCCGCCTGCGCGATCCAACTTTAACAGTAGATCGCAGGGACAGGCCCCTGGGGGTAAGAGGCCGTGGTATCGCAAGCCGACAAAGACAGCCCCTAAGTCGGCCTTATGAAGGGGCGCCCCCACTCTCGCGGGTGGGGGGAAGGCTTCGTTTCTTCTCAGAAGTTTGGGAAGCCAAGATCCCCGACAAATGGGTCCGGGCATCTGTAACCACAGGTTACAGACTGGAGTTTCTAAGGTATCCTCCGCCTCATTTTCAAGAATCAAGGCTACCAAGGGATCCAGCAAGGAAGGCCTCAATGCTGGCAGCTTTGGATCACCTGCTTTGCCAGAACGTAATTATAGAGGTGCCAGCCCAAGAGCAAGGCCTAGGTTTCTATTCCAATCTCTTTGTTATACCAAAACCCAACGGCGATGTCAGGCCAATTTTGGACCTAAAGAGGTTAAACGGTTTCCTAAGGGTTCGTTCCTTCCGGATGGAATCCATCCGGTCAGCAGCCGCCGCGCTTCAGAAGGACGATTTTCTGGCCTCCATAGACATAAAGGATGCTTACCTTCATGTACCAATCTTTCAGTCGCATCAAAGATTTTTACGCTTCGCGGTGGGGCAGCGACACTTCCAATTCAGGGCGCTCCCCTTCGGGCTGGCCACGGCCCCCCGGGTATTCACGAAGATCCTAGCCCCAGTTCTGGCCAACTTAAGGATCCAGGGGGTCACAGTCCTAGCATACTTGGACGACCTTTTAATCATAGATCACTCACGGCCGGGTCTGCAAAAGGCAGTAAACCTCACGGTTCGGTACCTCGAAGAATTCGGCTGGGTCCTAAACCGGGGAAAGTCAGCGTTCCAGCCTACAAAGCAGTTGGAATACCTCGGCATGAGGTTAGACACAGAACATCAAAAGGTGTTCCTGCCCCTTGTAAAGATCGAAGCTATCAAGGGGTTGGTTCAGTTGGTTCTAAACAAGAAAAAACCAACTATTCGCCTGTGTATGCGATTACTAGGCAAGCTAGTGGCCACGTTCGAGGCAGTACCGTACGCTCAGATCCACACTCGCGTCCTACAGGCAGCCATTCTAGCAGCCTGGGGCAAGAGGGCACATGCCTTAGAGTCCCCTTTGACGCTATCATCAAGGGTCCGACAAAGCCTGGCCTGGTGGTTGAACCCTCAGAACCTTCTAAAGGGAAAATCCTTCAGCCCTGTTGTCTGGAAGGTAGTTACCACAGACGCCAGCCTGGCAGGCTGGGGGGCGGTCTTCGAGGGGTTCTCCCGCCAGGGAACTTGGGTGAAAGTAGAGAGGCAGCTCTCCATCAATATCTTGGAAATCAGAGCTGCTCGCCTAGCCCTTCTGGCATGGACCTCCAGATTAAAGGGGTTCCCGGTGAGAATCCAGTCAGACAATGCCACGGCAGTGGCATACATAAACCACCAAGGGGGAACCAGAAGCCAGGCCGCTCAGAGGGAGGTAAACTTGATTTTTCAATGGGCAGAGGTTCATGTACCCTGCATTTCAGCGATATTCATTCCCGGAGTGGACAATCTGCAGGCAGACTTCTTAAGTCGCCAGAGTCTGTTGCCAGGGGAATGGTCTCTGCATCCCCAGGTCTTTCAGACAATCTGCCAGAGGTGGGGAATGCCGGACGTAGATATAATGGCATCCAGGTTCAACAAGAAACTAGACAGGTTCGTGTCGCGAGCGAGGGACCCTATGGCCTGCGGAACCGATGCGTTGGTTTGCCCTTGGCATCAATTCAAACTTCTATATGCATTCCCTCCACTACAGTTACTCCCGCGCCTGTTGCGCAAGATCAGAGTGGAGAACAAGCCAGTCATTCTAGTAGCTCCGGCTTGGCCCCGGAGGACTTGGTACTCACTAGTCCTGAAGATGGCAGTGGGAGACCCTTGGACTCTTCCTCTACAACCAGACCTACTCTCACAAGGCCCGATCCTCCACCCTACATTACAGCGTCTAAATTTGACGGCCTGGAGGCTGAATCCCTGATTCTCAGGGGTAGGGGTCTGTCTAGGCAGGTAATCCCTACCCTGATTAGGGCTAGAAAGCCGGTCTCCAGGGTGATTTATTACAGGGTGTGGAGGAACTACGTAGGCTGGTGTGAATCCAAAAGATGGAATTCCCGCAAATATACTATTGATAGGGTGTTAAGTTTTCTCCAGCTAGGAGTGGATAAAGGCCTGGCACTAAGCACAATCAAGGGACAGATCTCAGCTCTGTCAGTGTGGTTTCAGAGGCCGCTGGCCACCCACTCGCTGGTAAAGACCTTCTTACAGGGGGTCTTGCGTATTAATCCTCCGGTCAAGTCACCAATTTGTCCTTGGGACTTAAATCTTGTCCTGTCCACTCTACAGAAACAGCCCTTTGAGCCGTTGGCTGAGATTCCTTTAGTTTTACTGACAAGAAAATTGGTTTTCTTGGTCGCCATAGTTTCGGCCAGGAGAGTGTCAGAATTAGCAGCCTTATCGTGTAAGGAACCATATCTCGTTCTGCATAAGGACAGGGCAGTTCTCCGGCCCCATCCTTCCTTTCTACCAAAGGTTATATCCAAATTTCACTTAAACCAGGATTTGGTACTACCATCCTTCTTTCCAGAACCTACATCCAGAAAGGAGGGGTTGCTGCATACCTTGGATATTGTCCGGGCCATGAAGGCCTATCTTAAAGCTACAGAAAAGATCCGGAAAACAGATGTGTTATTCGTTCTACCAGATGGCCCCAAGAAGGGGCAGGCAGCTGCAAAATCCACCATCTCGAGATGGATTAGACAATTAATCATTCAAGCCTACGGATTGAAGAGGTTGCCCCCTCCGTTGTCGGTAAAGGCCCATTCTACCAGGGCCATGGGCGCCTCTTGGGCAGCACACCATCAGATCTCTATGGCTCAGATATGCAAGGCGGCGACGTGGTCATCAGTCCACACGTTTACAAGGTTTTATCAACTAGACGTGAGAAGAAATGCGGATGCTGCCTTTGGTCAGGCAGTACTACAGGCTGCAGTTTGAAATCCTCGGGATCAGAAGCACCCTTGGTTATAAAAAAAAAAAAAAGAAGTTTTTTCTTGACTAAGTTGGAATTATTATTATGATTTGAGTTTATCTCTAAATTGAATCCTTCTTTGGAAGATGTCTCCCTCCCCTCATTAAAGCATTGCTTTCGGACATCCCACATAGTAATGAATATGCCGCTCTGTGTCCCGTGATGTACGAGAAAGAAAAAGGGATTTTTAAATACAGCTTACCTGTAAAATCCTTTTCTTGGAGTACATCACGGGACACAGAGCTCCCACCCCTCTTTTGGGGAACATTTTGGGAGGCATACTGCTTGCTACAAAACTGAGGGACTCCCTCTAGGGGAGGGGGTTATATAGGGAGGGGACTTCCTGTTTGAAGATTGCCAGTGTCCACACCTGAAGGTACTCCATATAACCCATATAGTAATGAATATGCCACTCTGTGTCCCGTGATGTACTCCAAGAAAAGGATTTTACAGGTAAGCTGTATTTAAAAATCCCTTTTTTTGTACTCACTGTAAAATCCATTTCTCTGAGTTCATGGACGGACACAGCCACCCACCCCTCCTGTGTACTGCTTGTTACGAACTGAGGCTGCGTGATGCAGAGAGAGGGGGATGTAGCCGGGGGGACCCGCCCCCTGGGAGGTGCTGTGTGGAGTGTTTAACCACTTCCTTACTGGGCATGTATACCCCCTTCCTGACCAGGTGAAATTTCAGCTTGCGGCGCTGCGGCGCTTTAACTGACAATTGCGCGGTCGTGCGACGTGGCTCCCAAACAAAATTGGCGTCCTTTTTTCCCCCACAAGTAGAGCTTTCTTTTGGTGGTATTTGGTCACCTCTGCGGTTTTTATTTTTTGCGCTATAAACAAAAAAGGACGACAATTTTGAAAAAAAATACAATATTTTCTTTCTCGTACATCACGGGACACAGAGCGGCATATTCATTACTATGTGGGTTATATGGAGTACCTTCAGGTGTGGACACTGGCAATCTTCAAACAGGAAGTCCCCTCCCTATATAACCCCCTCCCCTAGAGGGAGTCCCTCAGTTTTTTCGCCAGTGTCTTAGGTGTTGGTCACGGAATAGCTTTGCTCTACATCCTTTGGGATTAAGGGCGGGCTAACCGGATCTGTCCAAGGAGCCTCAGTGCCAAAGTGGACAGTACCCGGGCCCCAAACCGTGGGGTTTTGCCTATAATGCTCCTCTTTGGAGGGCTGGACCCTGGGCCCAGGACTTGGAGTTTGCAAAAAAACCATAAGGTTCCTGTTTTGCCAGGGTGCTATATAGGTCCAGGACAGTGGGTACCTTCATAGGACCCCAGGGCCTGAAGGTCTACTACGCTACCCACGGAGATGGGAGAAGACTGGATCAGTTTGCTGGTCAAACATCCTGCAGCATGGAGCAGGTAAGGGGGAGCCTGCGGGACTTGGTTCGACAGCAGGCTCCCCGGGGTAACCTAAAAGGGGGGATAGCCTGAGTATGCTCTGCATGGGCAACTGTGATCACTATGTCTTAGAGACAGGATGACACCCTTTCTCCCCCCATCACTAGGCCCCCCCCCCCTGTCTAAAGAGTGTTGCTAGCTAACCTGCTGTCTCTTCCTAGAGGCTAGTAAAGGATCCTTAGGGGCCTTAAAAGAGTCCTACCTGGCCGGGAGTTTTGAATCTGCCGCCGTTTCTGCGCCATGGATCTCCAGCAGCGCGGCTCCTCCATGTTCTTCCTGTTTCCGGGTACGCGCGCGCGCGCGTGCACGCGCGCGTCTTATTGACGAATTTTCGCGCCATCCAGACAGGAGGGCGGGGGGGGGCGGGCCTGCGGCGTCATACAGGGGCGCGCCCTTCTGCTGTTATAGACAGCAGGCCTTGTCAGGGCTCAGTCTGTGGCTGATTGTTTCGAGAGAGGACGCAGGGCGGCAGAACAGTGACTCCCGGTGGCGGAAAAGGGGTAGTACATGTGGACTTTGTCCCAATGTCTATTGTTAAGCCAAAGAATCCCCCTTATTTGACAGCAGGTTGGAGGCTGGCAAACTTAAATTAGGGGCATTGTGTATGGTCATAGAAAATATATAATTATTTAAAAAAAAAAAAAAAAAAAAAAAAAGACCAACATACGGGCCCATCAGTTTGTGGGGACACTAGTGATCTACTTTCCCCTAAACTCTGGAATTGTACTCCTGGCCACTACAGTCTGTTGTGTGGGCGGAGTCCCTCGATTTTGTATTATGGCTTCCAAGGGTTCGGGGTCAAAGGGTACAAAAAAGACCAAAAAACAAAAGGGTTCCCTTTCTGATTCTGATATGCCGATTCTTTCCCCGCAACTTATTAAATTAAGAAGCGCCTTGGATGAGCCATTAGGGCGATCTGGTGCGGAGGCTGGCCCAGATCAGCCCAGCCCTGTGTTTATCACAGAGGAGATGCTAGCCGTATCCCTAGGGGGGCTAGAAGAGAGAATAGCAGCATTGATCGCTAGAGCTATTCCTGGTAAGAAACGGGTTAGATCCCCATCACCAGGGAGTGTATCCTCAGATGCTGAGATTCTCTCTCCGGAGGAATTAGAATCACAGGAGGATCAACTGGACCTGAACCAAGAGGGTTCAGGGATGGAGGGGTCTACCTCTGAGGAACCATTTTCAGACTCCCAGACAGAAAGACTGTGGGTACAGTCTTTGACGGACATGGTCCGCTCGGCATTTAGTTTGCCATTACCAGAACCTCAGGTTCCTCCGGTATCCTCTCTGGGCTCTTTGAGAGCCCCGTTAAGCAACGCAGTTTTTCCGGTCCATCCTCTCTTGGAGGAATTGATCTTTCGGGATTGGGTACGGCCGGACAGGGTTTTTCTGCCACCGAAAAGTCATTTATCCCATGGAGGAAAAATTCTCCAAGAGATGGAAGCTCCCAGTAGTGAATGCAGCCATCTCATGTGTGAATAAATCACTAACTTGCCCGGTGGAAAATATACATATGTTTAAAGATCCGGTTGATAAAAGATTAGAAACACTTTTAAAAGCATCCTTTGCTACGGCAGGAGCAGTGGTGCAGCCAGCGGTAGCTGCAATTGGAGTTTGTCAGGCATTAAAAGACCAGACAAAAGAGATGTTAAAAGACATGCCTACCCAACAAGCAGAAGAGTTTGCTGACATTCCCAGAGTTCTGTGTTTTGCGGTAGATGCTATAAAAGATTCCATCCAGCAGGCTTCTCGTTTATCACTATGTTTGGTACACATGAGAAGGCTCTTATGGTTGAAGAACTGGGCGGCAGAACCCCCATGCAAAAAGCTTCTGGCAGGATTTCCCTTCCATGGAGGGCGACTCTTCGGAGAGGATCTGGATAAATATATTCAGACTATTTCAAATGGCAAGAGTACCCTTTTACCGGTCAAAAAGACATTCCGGGCTCCTACATTTAAAAGGCAGCTTTTTCCTGTCTCGGGGCCCTCTAATTCCAGGCTGTATCGACGGCCGCCTGCGCGATCCAACGGTAACAGTAGATCGCAGGGACAAACCCCCGGGGGGTAAGAAGCCGTGGTATCGCAAGCCGTCAAAGGCAGCCCCTAAGTCTGCCTTATGAAGGGGCGCCCCCACTCTCACGGGTGGGGGGAAGGCTTCGTCTCTTCTCAGAAGTTTGGGAAGCCAAGATCCCCGACAAATGGGTCCGGGCATCTGTAACCACAGGTTACAGACTGGAATTTCTAAGGTATCCTCCGCCTCATTTTCAAGAATCAAGGCTACCAAGGGATCCAGCAAGGAAGGCCTCAATGCTGGCAGCCTTGGATCACCTGCTTTGCCAGGACGTAATTTTAGAAGTGCCAGCCCAAGAGCAAGGCCTAGGTTTCTATTCCAATCTCTTTGTCATACCAAAGCCCAACGGCGATGTCAGGCCAATTTTGGACCTAAAGAGGTTAAACGGTTATCTAAGGGTGCGGTCCTTCCGGATGGAATCCATCCGGTCAGCAGCCGCCGCGCTTCAGAAGAACGATTTTCTGGCCTCCATAGACATAAAAGAGGCTTACCTTCATGTACCAATCTGTCAGTCGCATCAAAGGTTTTTACGCTTCGCGGTCGGGCAGCGACACTTCCTCTACAACCAGACCTACTCTCACAAGGTCCGATCCTCCACCCTACATTACAGCGTCTAAATTTGACGGCCTGGAGGCTGAATCCCTGATTCTCAGGGGTAGGGGTCTGTCTAGGCAGGTAATCCCTACCCTGATTAAGGCTAGAAAGCCGGTCTCCAGGGTAATTTATTACAGGGTGTGGAGGAATTATATAGGCTGGTGTGAATCCAAAAGATGGAATTGCCGCAAATATACTATTGATAGGGTGTTAAGTTTTCTCCAGCTAGGAGTGGATAAAGGCCTGGCACTAAGCACAATCAAAGGACAGATCTCAGCTCTGTCAGTGTGGTTTCAGAGGCCGCTGGCCACCCACTCGCTGGTAAAGACCTTCTTACAGGGGGTCTTGCGTATTAATCCTCCTGTCAAGTCACCAGTTTGTCCTTGGGACCTAAATCTTGTCCTGTCCACTCTACAGAAACAGCCTTTTGAGCCTCTGGCTGAGATTCCTTTACTCTTACTGACAAGAAAATTGGTTTTCTTGGTCGCCATAGTTTCGGCCAGGAGAGTGTCAGAATTAGCAGCCTTATCGTGTAAGGAACCATATCTTGTTCTGCATAAGGACAGGGCAGTTCTCCGGCCCCATCCTTCCTTTCTACCAAAGGTTATATCCAAATTTCACTTAAACCAGGATTTGGTACTTCCATCCTTCTTTCCAAAACCTACATCTAGAAAGGAGGGGTTGCTGCATACCTTGGATATTGTCCGGGCCATGAAGGCCTATCTTAAAGCTACAGAAAAGATCCGGAAAACAGATGTGTTATTCGTTCTACCAGATGGCCCCAAGAAGGGGCAGGCAGCTGCAAAATCCACCATCTCAAGATGGATTAGACAATTAATCATTCAAGCCTACGGATTGAAGAGGTTGCCTCCTCCGTTGTCGGTAAAGGCCCATTCTACCAGGGCCATGGGCGCCTCTTGGGCAGCACACCATCAGATCTCTATGGCTCAGATATGCAAGGCAGCAACGTGGTCATCAGTCCACACGTTTACAAGGTTTTATCAACTAGACGTGAGAAGGAATGCGGATTCTGCCTTTGGACAGGCAGTACTACAGGCTGCAGTTTGAAATCCTCGGGATCAGAAACACCCTTGGTTGTAAAAAAAAAAAAAAAAAAAAAAAAAAAAAAAAGTTTTTTCTTGACTAAGTTGGAATTATTATGATTTGAGTTTATCTCTAAATTGAATCCTTCTTTGGAAGATGTCTCCCTCCCCTCATTAAAGCATTGCTTTCGGACATCCCACATAGTAATGAATATGCCGCTCTGTGTCCCGTGATGTACGAGAAAGAAAAAGGGATTTTTAAATACAGCTTACCTGTAAAATCCTTTTCTTGGAGTACATCACGGGACACAGAGCTCCCACCCCTCTTTTGGGTGACCATTTTGGGAGACATACTGCTTGCTACAAAACTGAGGGACTCCCTCTAGGGGAGGGGGTTATATAGGGAGGGGACTTCCTGTTTGAAGATTGCCAGTGTCCACACCTGAAGGTACTCCATATAACCCACATAGTAATGAATATGCCGCTCTGTGTCCCGTGATGTACTCCAAGAAAAGGATTTTACAGGTAAGCTGTATTTAAAAATCCCTTTTTTTACTTGTTGCTATAAAAAAATAGCCCAATTTAAAAAAAAAAATTCAGCTTAGGGCGATACGTATTCTTCTACATATTTTTGGTTAAAAAAAAAAAAAATCGCAATAAGCGACTGGTTTACGCAAAAGTTATAGCGCCTACAAAATAAGGGACAGAATTATTATTTTTTATTATTTTTATTTTTTTTTACTAGTAATGGCGGCGATCTGCGATTTTTATTGCGACTGCGACATCATGGCGGACACTTTTGACACATTTTTGGCACCATTCACATTTATACTGCGATCAGTGCTATAAATATGCACTAATTGCTGTAAAAATGTGACTGTCAGGGAAGGGGTTAACACTAGGGGGTGAGGAAGGGGTTAATGTGTTTCCTGCATTGTGTTCTAACTGTGGGGGGAGGGGGGGGGGTGACCGATCTGTATCCCTATGTACTAGGAACACAGATCGGTATGCTCTCTCTATGACAGGACGCGGTCATTGTGAGAGCCGGCAATGAGAGATGATCTCATATGTTTACATATGAGATCATCTCTCATTGGCCCATCAGATCGCATCGCAAACGGCCACTCTGATTGGCCGTCCGCGGCGATCTGTGATTGGCTGTGTCCAAGGGACACGGCCAGTACACAAGTTCCCCGCTGCGCGCTGGGAATGCAGAAAGAGGCTGCCGTGAAAACACGGCGGCCCGGAGATTTAGCACCACCCTGCGTCCGCATATAGTCGTACGGCCGTAGGGAAGTGGTTAAAACGCTTAACATGCTGTTTTTCTGCCTAGTCCTCTCATAAAAGGGAGGATAATACCTGTAACGGTCACCACCGCTTAGGACCTTCCATCCAACCACGACAAGCTTATCTGACACACTGCGACCATACTGCATACACGATCCATATCAATTCCCATAAACAAGACGAGACTCAGCTCCGTTCTTGCTTCCAAATATATGACAATTTATTAGTATTTTCTCAGCTTCTTATACAGTCTCAAGCATAATGCAGTTTATCACAGGACAATGCAATCTCCACCCCCCTTCACACCATGGGGGGCTTCAATCACACTCTAAAAGGCATTCAGGTAAGCTAACCATGTAGACATGACGGCACCGCATCTTCAATAGTGTTCAATTAACCTTGAATAATAACACAGACATCTAGTTGAATAAGTTCTCTAGACAGCTTTATCACACAATGGCAGAGTCTTGTGAGAGTGGGTGCAATCCACACCTTCAACGGAATGTCTTTACAGTGAATAGCCAACACCTTAAGATATTTCAATAGCCTATTATACAAAGGTATGACTCACTGGCTGGCTGACCTGGTCATGTCATCATGAACTCCTTGTGATATCTCAGTCCTAAAATGAAGTATTAATAATGTCCCATCTCATGTAATATATGAATTATGATTCTTTGTCACCCTATGGCCCTAGTGGACATAAGGTGACCCTAGACATAGGAATATCTCAGTCTGTCACGGTGCATTCCGTTACAATACCCTAAGGTCAATTGCTGCTGTGTCCATCCATGAACTCAGATTTTACAGTGAGTACAAAAATCCTATTTTTTTCTTCATTAATGTTTGGTTAGTTCAATATCCCCCCCTCCTCTCTGGGGACCAAAGAATTGAAGTGGGGGGTGAACATGGTCATGAAGTACACGGGTTCTGAGGCTGATTAAGGTGGAGATCACTTGGTGCCTCATCTGCATTAAATCCTCAGAACCTGTGTACTTCATGGCTACTTTTCCCCCCCCCCACTTCAATTCTTTGGTCCTCAAAGAGGTGAGGATATTGGACTAACCAAACATTAATGAAGATAACAAAGTGATCGGGTTCATAGGAATGAGGTGACAACCCTAAGACCGAGGAGAGTGATTGTTATTTTCATTTGTGAATAATCCCCCCAACTGTTGTCTCCTCCCACCAATCTGAGTGGCGAGGGTCTTGTAGCCCATTCCAGCCTTGTGCCGATCTCCGATCTTCTCCCTAACATCCTTGGACAGATCTTTTGGTCTCCCCCATGGTGGAGAGATTGAAATCTGATTGATTCTGGGGACAGGTGTCTTCCAGACAGGTAACAAGCTGAGATTAGGAGAGTGCTCCCTATAAGAGAGAAAATTCTCCTAATCTCAGCTCAGACACTTGGGGGCCAGAAATCTTGCTGCAAGAGGATCAAATACTTATTCCCCCCCCCCCACTGTATTCCCCTTCCTGACCTCTGACCCTGTATACACCCCCCCCACTCCTGACCTCTCGCCCTGTATACACACCCCCCCCACTCCTGACCTCTCGCCCTGTATACACCCCCCCCACTCCTGACCTCTCGCCCTGTATACACCCCCCCCACTCCTGACCTCTCGCCCTGTATACACCCCCCCCCACTCCTGACCTCTCGCCCTGTATTCCCCCCCCCCACTTCTGACCTCTCTTCCTGTATATACACCCCCCACCTCTGACCTCTCGCCCTGTATACACCCCCCCCACTCCTGACCTCTCGCCCTGTATACACCTCCCCACTCCTGACCTCTCGCCCTGTACATACCCCACCTCTGACCTCTCGCCCTGTATATACACCCCCACTTCTGACCTCTCGTCCTGTATACACCCCCCCACTCCTCACCTCTTGCCCTGTACATACCCCCCCACTTCTGACCTCTTGCCCTGTACATACCCCACCTCTGACCTCTCGCCCTGTATATACCCCCCCCACTCCTGACCTCTCGCCCTGTATATACCCCCCCCACTCCTGACCTCTCGCCCTGTATATACCCCCCCACTCCTGACCTCTCGCCCTGTATATACCCCCCCCCACTCCTGACCTCTCGCCCTGTATATACCCCCCCCACTCCTGACCTCTCGCCCTGTATATACCCCCCCCACTCCTGACCTCTCGCCCTGTATATACCCCCCCACTCCTGACCTCTCGCCCTGTATTCCCCCCCCCCACTTCTGACCTCTCTTCCTGTATATACACCCCCCACTCCTGACCTCTCGCCCTGTATACACCCCCCCCACTCCTGACCTCTCGCCCTGTATACACCCCCCCACTCCTGACCTCTCGCCCTGTACATACCCCACCTCTGACCTCTCGCCCTGTATATACACCCCCCACTCCTGACCTCTCGCCCTGTACATACCCCACCACTTCTGACCTCTCTTCCTGTATATACACCCCCACTTCTGACCTCTTGCCCTGTATACACCCCCCCCCACTCCTGACCTCTTGCCCTGTACATACCCCCCCACTTCTGACCTCTCACCCTGTATATACCCCCCACTTCTGACCTCTCACCCTGTATATACACCCCCCTCTCCTGACCTCTTGCCCTGTACATACCCCACCTTTGACCTCTTGCCCTGTACATACCCCACCTCTGACCTCTTGCCCTGTATATACCCCCCACTTCTGACCTCTCGCCCTGTATTCCCCCCCCCACTTCTGACCTCTCTTCCTGTATATACACCCCCCACTCCTGACCTCTCGCCCTGTATACACCCCCCACCTCTGACCTCTCGCCCTGTATACACCCCCCACTTCTGACCTCTCGCCCTGTATACACCCCCCACTTCTGACCTCTCGCCCTGTATATACACCCCCCACTCCTGACCTCTTGCCATGTACATACCCACCCTCTGACCTCTTGCCCTGTATATACCCCCCCACTTATGACCCCTCAGCCTGTATATACCCCCCCACTTCTGACCCCTCGGCCTGTATATACCCCCCACTTCTGACCTCTCGCCCTGTATTCCCCCCCCCCCACTTCTGACCTCTCACCCTGTATATACACCCCCACTTCTGACCTCTCGCCCTGTATATACACCCCCCACTCCTGACCTCTTGCCATTTACATACCCACCCTCTGACCTCTTGCCCTGTATATACCCCCCCACTTATGACCCCTCAGCCTGTATATACCCCCCCACTTCTGACCCCTCGGCCTGTATATACCCCCCCACTTCTGACCTCTCGCCCTGTGTTCCCCCCCCCACTTCTGACCTCTCATCCTGTATATACACCCCCACCTCTGACCTTTCGCCCTGTATTCCCCCCCCCCACTTCTGACCTCTCACCCTGTATATACACCCCCACCTCTGACCTTTCGCCCTGTATCCCCCCCCCCACTTCTGACCTCTCACCCTGTATATACACCCCGCAGATATTCGCTGACTGTAGTTGTGGAAGAATTTTTAATCGACTTCCATCAGGAGGCGGACCCATCTGCAGCCTTGGGGAGGAGCTAATCTGTTCTACCCCTTTTACACCTATTGTAACGCTCCACCTCCTGCTGAACCACAAGTCACAGCATAACCTTCCAGCCCCATACCTCCCCTCTGGTAATGCTGAGACTTGTAGTCCGGCTGGATAAGCAGCAGATTGGAGTCACTCTGGTAAAGAACGAAGATTCATCACAGCGGAGTCGCACTTTATTCATTTATTTCCGGTAATTTACAGATTCCAGAGATTGTACAGGAAGAGATCGATCGTCTGATCATCATACACCATCAGCCTACACTGGGGGGCGATAATATCCGATAAGAGACCTGCCCCTCCCCCTAAACTGGAGGGGGGGGGGGGGGGCGAAAATATCCGATAAGAGACCCGCCCCTCCCCTACACTGGAGGGCGATAATATCCGATAAGAGACCTGCCCCTCCCCCTAAACTGGAGGGGGGGGGCGATAAGAGACCCCCCCTCCCCCACACTGGAGGGCGATAATATCCGATAAGAGACACGCCCCTCCTACACTGGGGGGGGGGGGGCAATAATATCCGATAAGAGACCCGCCCCTCCCCCTACACTGGAGGGCGATAATATCCCGACAAGTGACCCAGAAACCCCCCCCCCCCCCTACACTGGGGGCGATAGTGTCCAAATAAAAGACTCCTAAACCCCCTAGACTGGGGGTGATAATATCCCGATAAGTGACCCCTACAGTGGGGGGATAGTATCCCGATAAGAGATCTGTCACTCCCCCTAAACTGGAGGGGGGGGGGGGCGAAAATATCCGATAAGAGACCCGCCCCTCCCCTACACTGGAGGGTGGCGATAAGAGACCCCCCTCCCCCACACTGGAGGACGATAATATCCGATAAGAGACCCACCCCTCCTACACTAGGGGGGCAATAATATCCGATAAGAGACCCGCCCCTCCCCCTACACTGGAGGGCAATAATATCCCGACAAGTGACCCAGAAACCCCCCCCCTACACTGGGGGGCGAAAGTGTCCAAATAAGAGACTCCTAAACCCCCTAGACTGGGGGTGATAATATCCCGATAAGTGACCCATAACGCCCTACAGTGGGGGGATAGTATCCTGATAAGAGATCTGTCACTCCCCCCCCCCCCACACCTTAACGCTGGGGGTGTCATAATATCCCATAATCCCCCCCCCCCTTACAATGGGGGTGATAATATCCCAATAAGACGCCGGTCACACCCAGCACCGGGGGGTTTATAATATCCCGATAAGACATCCCCCCACACTGCCCCCCAGTGATAATATCCCTGTTTGGGGTCCCTTTCCCCCGGTAAGTCCTTTATATTCAGGATCTTCATTGTCCTTCAGGTGACTCCAGTGGAAGATCAGCGGGTTCAGGAAGTGATGTCAGTGGCTCCTCTGGCCCGCTGTGGCCCTTTGTGGCCCCTTCGTCAGACGGCATTGTTTGCTGGACGGCGGTGTAGGAAGAATCTTCCGTCATCTGTAATCTATTTCTCTTGAAGAAACCGCACTGAGGAAGGAGAGCAGAGAGGGGGGTGAGGAAAGGGGAGGGTGAGGAGCGCAGAGGAGAGGGGAGGGTGAGGAGCGCAGAGAGGGGGGTGAGGAGAGCAGAGAGGGGGGTGAGGAGCACAGAGAGGGGAGGGTGAGGAGCGCAGAGAGGGGGGTGAGGAGAGCAGAGAGGGGGGTGAGGAAATGGGAGGGTGAGGAGCGCAGAGGAGAGGGGAGGGTGAGGAGCGCAGAGAGGGGGGTGAGGAGAGCAGAGAGGGGGGTGAGGAGCACAGAGAGGGGAGGGTGAGAAGCGCAGAGAGGGGGGTGAGGAGAGCAGAGAGGGGGGTGAGGAGAGCAGAGAGGGGGGTGAGGAGCACAGAGAGGGGAGGGTGAGGAGCGCAGAGAGGGGGGTGAGAAGCGCAGAGAGGGGGGTGAGGAGAGCAGAGAGGGGGGTGAGGAGCACAGAGAGGGGAGGGTGAGGAGCGCAGAGAGGGGGGTGAGGAGAGCAGAGAGGGGGGGGTGAGGACCACGGAGAGGGGAGGGTGAGGAGAGCAGAGAGGGGGGTGAGGAGAGCAGAGAGGGGGGTGAGGAGCACAGAGAGGGGAGGGTGAGAAGCGCAGAGAGGGGGGTGAGGAAAGCAGAGAGGGGGGTGAGGAGAGCAGAGAGGGGGGTGAGGAGCACAGAGAGGGGAGGGTGAGGAGCGCAGAGAGGGGGGTGAGAAGCGCAGAGAGGGGGGGTGAGGAGAGCAGAGAGGGGGGTGAGGAGCACAGAGAGGGGAGGGTGAGGAGCGCAGAGAGGGGGGTGAGAAGCGCAGAGAGGGGGGTGAGGAGAGCAGAGAGGGGGGTGAGGAGCACAGAGAGGGGGGTGAGGAGCACAGAGAGGGGAGGGTGAGGAGCGCAGAGAGGGGGGTGAGGAGAGCAGAGAGGGGGGGTGAGGACCACGGAGAGGGGAGGGTGAGGAGAGCAGAGGGGGGGGTGAGGAGAGCAGAGAGGGGGTGAGGAGAGCAGAGGGGAGGGTGAGGAGCTCAGAGGGGGGGTGAGGGGTGGAGGGAGGGTGAAGGGTACAGACAGGAGGGTGAAGAGCGCAGGAAGGGAGGGTGAGGGGCACAGGGAGGGTGAGGGGCACAGACAGTAGTGTAGCGCCCTCCCCCCTCCGTCCTAATCAGGGGCCACTATATCAGTGTAGGTTTTGGCTGGGCTGTAGTTCTTCGCCTGGTTTATCCCTAAACATCAGTTGGCTTGTGATTCTCTCTGTGACCAGTAGATGTCGTCGGTCAAAGTATGAGATTTCACAAAAAACAAAGTTATAAATATTTATATTTCCTTCAGCCAATCCAGTAAAATGTTTATGCCACTGGTGCATGCTGCTCCATGATGGGAGTCCTGCAGGACCGCCGCTACACCCTCTCCCACACAGGAAGTCCACCATGATGGGAGTCCTGCAGGACCGCCGCTTCACCCTCTCCCCTCCCCCACACAGGAAGTCCTCCATGATGAGAGTCCTGCAGGACCACTACTAACAGGAGAGCACTAGAGGGTCATTAGAACTCCCACCATAGACTATTCCCTATATATATTGTGTATGACCGATAACAGGAAACACCATGCCACTAATTCCAGAGGAGGACACGCCCACCTCCCGTCACTTACCTTATAGAGCAGCACACAGAGGACAATGAGCAGGAGAACACCTCCGACTGTTCCTCCCACAATGGGCAGCGTGTGAGTGGGAGGAACTACAAGATCCACTTGTGTCATCACCTAGAGAGACGGAGAACGGTCATTGCCAGTCACATGACACAGAGAGCTGGGATTGGCCAGTCAGGGCTCCCCGTCACACTCGTCATGTGATGTGATTGGTCAGGGCTCCCCGTCATGTGATGTGATTGGTCAGGGCTCCCCCGTCACTCTAGTCATGTGATCGGTCAGGGCTCCCCCGTCACTCTAGTCATGTGATCGGTCAGGGCTCTCCAATCATATGATGTGATTGGTCAGGGCCCCCCGTCATGTGATGTGATCGGTCAGGGCTCCCCCGTCACTCTAGTCATGTGATCGGTCAGGGCTCTCCAATCATGTGATGTGATCGGTCAGGGCTCCCCGTCATGTGATGTGATCGGCGGTCGGGATTGAACCATTAGTCGTGGCCCCGGTGAATGAAGGAAGTTCCCATCCCCCGATATATAGAAGCTCCCCGGGGGTTACCTGTACATGGTGAAACTTCCTCCCCAGCTGGCTGTGATATCGCGTCTCATTGTAGCCGATCGTCACCTCAGTGCTGAGATTCACCGACTTCTCCTGGAATCACACACATCGATCGTCATTAGATTATGGACAGTGTGATCGGTGGACACAGGAAGAGAGGAGAGTTATGTCCCCCCCTCCCCCACCTCCAGCAGACCTGTACGCACACCTGGGTCTCCATGCTGGTCAGTGCCCTGAACTCTAACCCCAATCACTTAATGCCCCATCCCCCTCTAACCCTCAGATCCAATTCTCCCGTCCCGCCACCAAACCAGCCGGCGTCACATGACACACACAACACAGGGGGTTACCGTCCAGGGGTGCCTCGCCCTAAGTCTCCCCGTCACTTGTATGTTGATGGTTCCATGTTGCTCCACTCTACATAGAAACATCTGTGGATAGGAAATGAACATATATGATGTCATAGTCTGCCATCACTATGACATCACCACCAGCAGCCAATCACACCATACCTGGTCTCCTGGTAGTTTTGTGGTCCCCTCTGGGGTCTGGGATAGATACAGCCCTTCACAGCTACCACTGGAGACCTAAAAGATGGATTACACGTCATGTACACGCGTGTCACATTGATAGCGGGCTGGATTTATGAAGCCAGATCTTACCCAACGTGTCACATGATAATCCCAGACAAGGGCATCCGTCTCCTTCACCGGAGTCCTCACTGTGACTCTGAACTCCGTGTCCACCAGGCTGGATCCCAGGTTCTGGATCTGGAAAGGGTTCATATGGTGGGTCAACCCAACAAGTCTCCCACCTGTAATGTACAGAACCTCACCGAGGAGCCTGCATGTGGAGGCTGCTGACCCCCCCCCATACACATTATGGTCTCACCTGATACCCCCCATACACATTATGGTCTCACCTGATACCCCCCATACACACTATGGTCCCACCTGATACCTCCCATACACACTATGGTCCCACCTGATACCACCCCCCCCATACACACTATGGTCTCACCTGATACCACCCCATACACACTACGGTCTCACCTGATACCCCCCCTCCATACACACTATGGTCTCATCTCACCTAATACACCCTGTGACAGGTGTCACTCTTGGTGGGGGGTTTGTGGGTCTCATCTTTCTTGGAGTGCTCTGAAGGCTCCTTGTCCAGCTTCCTGACACTCTTATGTGTAGATCACCCTGTGTCTCTAATAGGGGTACAGGGGGACTGAGAACCCCACTATGATCTGTGCTAGTCACACTCAGTGTTGTATATATTGTGTGTTGGCTGTTGTGTTCTCTTTGCTGGAATGGTTTGGGGTGTGACTGTATTCTATTGTCTATTTTGGTGTCTGCTTCAACTATTATGGGATGTGTAAGTGTGTTTGCTGTGAGGAAAGAGGGAGGGGGGATTCCTCCAGCAGCCCCCCTGCTGATAAGACAGATGAGAAGTTTGAACACACCTGACCTATATGTCTATTGTCATTGGACAGTTTAAATGCCCTGTTTTCCAAGGGTGGGGGGGGGGGTGTTTTTAAGTGAGATATCTGTGGGTGTCCATGTGTGATAATAAATCAGTTTGTGGTTTGTTCTCTACACTGAGGTGTTGTCTGGTGGGGGGGGGGGGAGTCTTGGAAGGTGCTGGTTCTGGACAGAGGAAGCATTGATGGTGGACCTGGATCTGTTTGAGGACAGGGGGTTCGTCACAACTGGTGGCAGCAGTGGGATCACGCTTCCTGACTGTGAAGACCTCCACCGGGATCCAAAATCAGATAGCAGCCTTCAGTCACACCAGTGGAGATATGGATCGGACATCAGAGTTCCTGGGTCCGCTGTGCATCGTCCTTTCAGCATTATCCAGGTCTGTGTCTGCGAATGAATACCTGGAGGTCAGGCAGCAGGTTCGGGAAGGACTCTGGATTGGAGCCCTCCAGGTTGCTGATATGCTACACGGCAAGTGCTTTCCAACCCGAGCAATGGGCCAGTGAATAACGGGAGTTATGGATGCCATTCTTGGGAGAGCGGCCCCAATGGGTGACTGAGTTGGACAGGCTGGTCCAGCAGGAGATAAGCTGGACAATCGGTATCGGGCTCTGCAATGGCACACAGAGGAGGAATATTTAGGGGAGACAACAGAATGCTCTCCGGAGGGATATGACTTTGGTGGCCCTGGATTGCTGTGGGAGATCCTTACAGATGGTTTTGTGTTTGGTGATGAAGGGGAAACCTGATCTGGACTATTTGTTAAGGAAGGACCAGCATCTGGAAAGGGCACACAGGAAACTGCTAGAATATGTTCAGCAGTATACCAGAGAATTCGGCAGTGGAAACTCCAGAGATTGCCATCTCCAAAGATGAAGTGCTGACAACAGGGCAGAGCTCTGCTAGCCTCTGCCCAACACCAATAGCAGCTTCAGCCTCCCTGAGGGAAGAGGCAGTCGGCCTTTCTCCCACAACACTGCCAGAGACTTGGGATTTCCTGCCAGCAGCATCTGCGGAGTCACCAGAAACTTCTGCAGCTGAAGCGCTGACAACCGAACAGAGGGTCCAAGACCTCTGCCCTGTACGTGCATGTGCCCAGCCGTGCCATTCTGCCGACGTATATGTGCAGGAGGAGGTCCTTAAGTGGTAAATAAAGACAACCATCAAGGTTTTTTGGAGTGCGTCTGTCCATATTTTCTTTTTCCATTTGTTGCCTTGTGCATTGCCAGCACCATTGATCTCCTGAGACCATACTGATCATCCTAACACAATCCACCTGGAGTGGTAACTTTCTTTCTTACACCGTTTGGGAGTGGAAGAAGCCGGCCTCCTAACACAACGGTTAACCAGAGTGGAGGATGTGGATTCCCTAGCAGAAGTGCTGGCAACAGGGCAGAGTGCTACCAAACTCTGCTCAGCACCGGCAACAACTGTGAAGTTCCAGTTGGCCCCTCTCTCCAGTGACAAGCTGATGTAGTAAAGCTTTTACTCCCAGCTAAATCACTGGCAGCAGGGCAGAATGCTTCAGCTAGAGCTGATATCGGGGGATGGGACTGCTGTATCCACTCACAGCAAACCAGAAGAACAGCTGGCAACAGAGCAGAGTTCCACTGGCCTCTGCCCTCAACTAACAGAGGACGGAGTGGACTTCGGTCTCCATTGGCACAACCCCAAAAAATGGTGCAACACTAAGACAGGAGGATGTCAGCCTTGCTTTGCAAGCACCGGGGGATTTTCACCTACCACCAGTGGATGGGACTTCAGTCCCCACCTGTATACCCCAGGGATGGGGGGCAGATCCCCAACAGCATGAGAGAGTGAGCCCAGTCACCCTGTCTTCTCCCCAGTGGCTGGAAGGACTCCAGGGAGTTTGCCACTCTACATTGAGGTGTTGTCTGGTAACTGGGGGGGGAGGGGGGCTGGAGAGTCTTGGATGGTGCTGGTTCTGGACAGAGGAAGCATTGACGCCGGACATAGTCCTGTTAAGGACAGAAGGTTGGTCACACACCCCATACACACTATGGTCTCACCTGATACCACCCCTCCATACACACTCCACCCTCACCCGATACCCCTCCATACACACTCCACCCTCACCCGATACCCCACATACACACTCCACTCTCACCCGATACCCCACGTACACACTCCACCCTCACCCGATACCCCACATACACACTCCACCCTCACCCGATACCCCACATACACACTCCACCCTCACCCGATACCCCACATACACACTCCACCCTTACCCGATACCCCACATACACACTCCACCCTCACCCGATACCCCACATACACACTCCACCCTTACCCGATACCCCACATACACACTCCACCCTCACCCGATACCCCACATACACACTCCACCCTCACCCGATACCCCACATACACACTCCACTCTCACCCGATACCCCACGTACACACTCCACCCTCACCCGATACCCCACATACACACTCCACCCTAACTAATACCCCTCTCATACACACTCCACCCTTACCTGATATGCATGGGTCACATCGCTCTGATCCTCTTTTTTGATGAACCGGAAATACTTTGTTGAGTTTTCCACCCTGTGAGGTGACAACATGTAGAGAACATGAAGAACACAGCCCATCATAGACCTCATGGGGGACACGTATGTACAAAATCCCCCCGACACGCACACGGATCACATGACCTATAAACACGGGTGAACAGACCTGCGACTGATGATGTTGATGGGATACAGGACGGGGATGTCACGGGTGACCTTGTTTGTCATGCTGGTCTTATTTCCATCATTCTCACTGTCCAGAAAATAATATATTAGAAAGTCAAACTTCTGTGTTCTTTTGTCCCCCCTCTATTGAAAATCAGTCCTGACCAATCATAGGACAGAATAAATCTCCCCGACCTCCCCAACCAGTGGGACATTTACAGGAAGACACAAACTATGGATTCTCCCACACTCACCTGGTGACCTGAAAGGATAGCTGGACCCGATCCGACCACGAGACATTGGTGACAATTCCAAACATGATGTGGATGTCGGCCTGTAAAACAGAATCCCCATTAAGTTCTGTTCTTCATACCTGGAGCTCATCATTAACTGGCCTCTTCTATACCATGACCCCCTCCGCACACGCCCTCTGCACACGCCCTCCACACACGTCCTCTTCTATTCCATGACCCCCTCCGCACACGTCCCCAGTACACTCCCTCCGCACACGTCCTCCGCACACGTCCTCTTCTATTCCATGACCCCCTCCGCACACGTCCCCCGTACACTCCCTCCGCACACGCCCTCCACACACGTCCTCTTCTATTCCATGACCCCCTCCGCACACGTCCCCCGTACACTCCCTCCGCACACGTCCTCCGCACACGTCCTCTTCTATTTCATGACCCCCTCCGCACACGTCCCCCGTACACTCCCTCCGCACACGTCCTCCGCACATGCCTCCGCACACGCTCCATACACGTCCTCCACACACGTCCTCCACACACGTCCTCTTCTATTCCATGACCCCCTCCGCACACGTCCCCCGTACACTCCCTCCGCACACACTCTCCACACACGTCCTCTTCTATTCCATGACCCCCTCCCCACACGTCCCCCGCACACGTCCTCCGCACACGTCCTCCGCACACGTCCTCTTCTGATCCATGTAATCATATTCGCCAGCACACCAAGGATCGTTTTAAAAGAACGTCCAAAAAAATGTTAATGCAAAGAAACGATCACAAAAAAAAAAAAAAAAGCAACGTTTCGAGGCCACGCAGGGACCCTGCGTGGCCTCGAAACGTTGCTTTTTTTTTTTTGGGTGATCGTTTCTTTGCATTAACATTTTTTTGGACGTTCTTTTAAAACGATCCTTGGTGTGCTGGCGAATATGTTTACATGATTGCCTTTCCAGTTCCCTGCTGGTGATCGCTTCAGCACCCTTTCCTTCTTTTGGCTACTTTCCAGGAAGGTGTGCAATTGGAATATTTTGTAACTCTTCTATTCCATGACCCCCTCCGCACACGTCCTCCGCACACGTCCTCCGCACACGCCATCCATACACCATACACGTCCTCTTCTATTCCATGACCCCCTCCGCACACGCCATCCATACACCATACACGTCCTCTTCTATTCCATGACCCCCTCCGCACACGCCATCCATACACCATACACGTCCTCTTCTATTCCATGACCCCCTCCGCACACGTCCTCCATACACGCCATCCATACACCATACACGTCCTCTTCTATTCCATGACCCCCTCCGCACACGTCCTCCGCACACGTCCTCCGCACACGTCCTCCACACACGTCCTCCACACACGTCCTCCACACACGTCCTCCACACACGTCCTCTTCTATTCTCTGTCTTCTCTCATTTCCATCCTTTCCAGGATGTTCATCTTCTTTCTCTCATGTCTTCAGAATCTACATTTGCTGCATTGATCATCTGTCCTCTCGTGTCCTCCAAAATTATCCTCCATACCCGTCCTGCATACATATCCTCTAAATATCTCATCCAAACATCTCCTCCATATATCCTCTTCCTCATATCTCTCCTCTACCCGTCTTCCCACACTTTCTTTCTCATCTAACAGACAGTCTCTTCCATTTCCTCCTGTGAGCCTCTCTTCTCCACACCTTCCCTCCTCACTTGTAGACTCACCCAGGATGCCCGTCTCATGATGGGGTGACTAATATTACACGAGAGGCTTTGGGTCTCCAAATCTTCACACAATAGTGAGATCCTCCTCGATGCCTTCAAAGACCAATAAATGATGGTTATTCCTCAAGAATAATGTACAGTAAGAGAAAATTCCCCTCTCCCCCCACCCCCATCACATGACCTCACTCAGTACCTCTGTGATATTAATTTTGCGGAAAGACAGTCCAGTTGGGTAGTTGACATGAAGATTAACTCTTTGGGCGTTTTCTCCCTTGTTGTGAAGTTTGAGGAACACAGAGAAGGAGGCTCCCTCCTCCACAACCAAACTCTCCATCCTGCAACAGACAATGTATGTGATCAGGAAGAAAAGTCGCTCCTACATGGACATAAAGTCACAGAAATAGCCAAAACTTTCAGGTCAAATGTGAGTTCAGCCCAAGCCCAGCCGGTTCACAGTTTGAAGAATCCCTCAACAAAATGACCAGTTCACCTGCCTGAATCCCCAACTGCTGTATGTAGACAAACCGGCCCTGGATGCCCAACTGCCATATGTAGACAAACCGACCCTGGATCCCCAACTGCCATATGTAGACAAACCGGCCCTGGATCCCCAACTGCTGTATGTAGACCAACTGGCCCTGGATGCCCAACTGCCATATGTAGACCAACCGGCCCTGGATGCCCAACTGCCGTATGTAGACCAACCGGCCCTGGATGCCCAACTGCCATATGTAGACAAACCTGCCCTGGATCCCCAACTGCCATATGTAGACAAACCGGCCCTGGATCCCCAACTGCCATATGTAGACAAACCGGCCCTGGATCCCCAACTGCCATATGTAGACAAACCAGCCCTGGATCCCCAACTGCCGTATGTAGACAAACCGGCCCTGGATCCCCAACTGCTGTATGTAGACAAACCGGCCCTGGATCCCCAACTGCCGTATGTAGACAAACCGGCCCTGGATCCCCAACTGCCGTATGTAGACAAACCGGCCCTGGATCCCCAACTGCCATATGTAGACAAACCGTCCCTGGATCCCCAACTGCCATATGTAGACCAACCGGCCCTGGACCCCCAACTGCCGTATGTAGACCAACTGGCCCTGGATCCCCAACTGCCGTATGTAGACCAACCGCCCTTGTAACGGAATGGCCCGTGACAGACTGAGATATTCCCATGTCTAGGGTCACCTTATGTCCACTAGGGCCATAGGGTGACAAAGAATCATAATTCATATATTACAGAAGACATTAATAATAATTCATGTTTGCAGGATGTCTTCAAATATCAAAAGCTGTTAGCTATGCAATCTGGGCACACATGCTTTTAAAAGGTGTTAATTCAGGGTTAGATTCATACCTTTGTATAATATGCTATTAAAATATCTTAAGGTGTTGGCTATTCAGTGTAAAGACATTCCGTTGAAGGTCTCTCACAAGACTCTGCCATTGTGTGATAAAGCTGTCTAGAGAACTTATTCAACTAGATGTCTGTGTTACTATTCAAGGTTAATTGAACCCTATTGATGATACGGTGCCGTCATGTCTAGCTACCAATTAAAGAATTATCCTCAGTGAGTGAATAGGGGGGTGGAGATTGCATTGTCCTGTGATAAACTGCATTATGCTTGAGACTGTATAAGAAGCTGAGAAAATACCAATAAATTGTCATATCTTTGGAAGCAAGAACGGAGCTCTGTCTCGTCTTATTCTGGGAAAGGATATGGATCGTGTATGCAATATTGTCGGAGTGTGTCAGATAAGCTTGTCGTGGGTGGATGGAAGGTTGTAAGCGGTGGTGACCGTTACAGCCCTGAATCCCCAACTGCCATATGTAGACAAACCAGCCATGGATCCCTAACTGCTGTATGTAGAAAAAACGGCCCTGGATCCCCATTGACCAATTAGGGTGTGACAAACCCTCTGTTCTCAAACACCACTAGGTCTGCCGTCAATGCTTCCTCTGTCCAGAACTAGCACCATCCAAGACTCTCCAGCCCCCCCCCCCCCCAGTCACCAGAAAACACCTTAGTGTAGAATGGCAAACAACAAATTCCTTTATTATCACACATGGACACAACAGAACAGATAAAATAACTCAGAGACTCTTCCCCCCCAACCCTTGGAAAACAGGATGGGTTAAACTGCCATCCCATAATAGTTGAGGCAGACACCACAATAGACAATAGAATACAGTCACACCCCAAACCATCACAGCAAAGAGTTCACAACAGCATGAGACAACACACAATATATACATTATTGAGTGTGACTATCACAGATCATAGTGGGTTTCTCAGTCCCCCTGTACCCCTATTAGAGACACAGGGTGATCTACACATAAGAGGGTCGAGGAAGCTGGACAAGGAGCCTCCAGAACTCTCCAGGGCAAGCTGAGCCACACAAACACCCCACCCAAAGTGACCCCCGTCACAGGGGGCATGGCCATATCTTGTAAACAAAGTTACCCAGGATCCCTGGGGCTGTTGTGTACATTATAACTGTCCCGAGGATTCTGCTATTTAGCGGTTGTAGTGCGGTGGGTCAATATGGTGCTGAGAAAACATACTCATGAGGCAGGTCGTTGCAAATTATCTCCTCCAAGCACGTTAATTAAAGCATTTGCAGAAACAACACCCCTCCACACATCTCCTCGTTGTGCTGTGTAGTATTTACCAACAACCACCCTATGGCAGTGCCCAACTCCCCATGCCCCTTTTATTTTACCAACAGATTGTGTATTAGACCTGTAGACTTCAAAAGGTTTCACTGCCGAGATCCTTGTTTGGAGCCTTCCCCCCTCGTGAATGGAAGCCGGCCCGATTTTCTCACCTCTACGCTCATTCACTGTAGAGTATGATCTGGGCTCAGAGTACTGGAACATCTGGACGGACCCGGACTACACCATAAAGGCCGGAGACTCATAATGTTGCCTAAATCTCCTCCACAGAGACTCTGTCGGCAGTGCTGGAGCAGATTTCGGACCGTTTTTAAACCTCTGGGTGAAAATGTGGTACTTACGATAGAAGTAGGTGAAAGTCGGGCTCACAGCTTCCTCCACTGCCACAGAGCTGGAAGGGAATCTACAGGGGGGCAAAAAAATATGTCATGTGATATATGAGTTCTATACACCCAGTGGCCACTTTATTGGGTAAAGCCAAGACATTTTTACAGCAGGAACGCAGTTCCGGGAACTACATCACTGAATGTATGGAATGCCAAGGGGGGTGATGGACGACCAGTGGCGGCCCGTCCATTAGGGGTACGCGGGCACCTCCCCCCCATCCGTGCATCCGGCCCCCTGATCTACATAGAGGGCGCTAAACCTTGAAGGCTTAAAAAAAGGGTGTGCTCGGGGTGCAGAGCATTGGGCGCTGAGCCCACCCAGTTGTGTGACATAACGAATGAATATTCCCTAATGCCATGATGATCTTCCTCCCAGCCAAACAGGAAGTTTAGCGGAAAGGACAGGTGATCCTATTGGATGCCTAGGAGGAGGGAGGAGGGTCACACTAGGACATGTTGCCCATAGGACACACTGCCTGCCCGCTATCTAGATGGGGTTAGTGATGGGCTTACCCTGACTGTTTGACCGGGGGGTGGGGTGGTTCGTGGGTGCCTTCCACCGGGGGGGGTGTTTGTTTGACACCCCCACCCAACAAATAAAAACACCAGCTGCCACTGATGGGGGTTCTACTGATGCTGTCTGTTGGGGGATTTATTGTTGCTGGAGGGAATCTAGTTTTGTGTGGTGGCCTATTGTTGCTGGTGGGGGATCTATTGTTACTGGGGGAGCTTATATTGTTGGGGGGGAGGGGGGTTAATTGTCAACAGTGGGTCACCTATGTTAATTCCCTTCTGTTTAGAGAGGAATTGGCTTATCGCCATCGAAAAGTGGTAACAAATTTAAGCTTTTCTGGCAAAGTTGGCTTGATAACCCAAGTCTCGCCCCCCACAACAAGTGATGGATAGGTTACTACAATTAATAAGACCACCACGAGATATCATCCGAGAGTAGACAAAGGAGACCTCTGAGCACAAACGTCCCCCAATAAACTCGGGCTGTTTTGTTTGATGTATGTTTTGATTTTTTTATTGTTTTACAGCTCTGTGGTGAAAACACCTTGTTATTGGAAGAGGTGGAAGCGGAATGCCGGACTGGTTCAGGCGGAGAGGAAGTCTATGGATTCCACGATAACTTCTCTTTACAGCAGTGCAGAAGGCCGTCTCTGAACACCCAACACGAGGAACCTTGAAGGTCTACAACAAGACGACCACCCAGGGTTCCTCTCAAGGAAAATGAGGCCACAGGGGACACCAGATCACCAGAGATGGAGGACTGAAGAGTGAAGAGTGTAGCTTCAGTCTCGAGTGATGGGGGGGGTCAAGATTTGGGGTATGCCCTCCGAGCCCATTGATCCATCCTGTCTGGTGTCAGTGGTTCAGGCAGGCGATAGGATAATACTTTGGTATTGTTTTCTGTCTTGGCCCACAGGAAGTGCCAGCCAGTGACCACCAGTGGCTCCACACATACCTGGGCTCTGTCCTGAAGACTGCTGGATGGAGAGAGAAGCCAGCGAGAGACATCTGGGATCTGAGAGGCCGTAACAGACACCAACACAGGAGAGCTGTCTTCCAGAAAACAGTCCTGAAGGAGACAAAGATGTCAATCACAACACAGGAAAATAAATTAGTTTGTGAACCCCCAAATCCCAAAATATGAGATTCTGTATGTGACAAACCCAGGACCATGTCCGCCGTCAATGTTTCCTCTGTCCAGAACCAGCCCGTCCAAGACTCTCCAGCCCCCCCAGTCACCAGACAACACCTCAGTGTGGGGTAAAAACCAGAAGACTCCTTTATTTTCACATGCTACACAAATATCTCACTTCAAGGCACCTCCCCCACCCCCACCCTTGGAAAACAGGACAGGGTTAAATTGTCCAATGACAATGGACACACAGGTCAGGTGGGTTCAAACTTCTCATCAGTAAACAGTCTTATCAGCAGGGGGGCTGCTGGAGGAATCCCCCCGCCCTCTTTCCTCAAAGCCAACACACTTACACATCCCATAATAGTTGAGGCAGACACCACAATAGACAATAGAATACAGTCACACCCCAAACCATCCCAGCAAAGAGTCCACAACACACAATATATACAACACTGAGTGTGACTATCACAAATCATAGTGGGGTTCTCAGCCCCCCTGGACCCCGATTAGAGACACAGGGTGATCTACACATAAGAGGGTCCGGGGAAACTGGACAAAGATTCCAGAGCTCTCCAAGGTAAGCTGAGCCACACAAACCCCCCACCCAAAGTGACCCCCGTCACACTGTACAATACCCCAACTATCGTCACGCCCCCCATCAGAGTGATAGAGATAACGTGATCACATCTCTTACCAGAAGGGAAATGTTGTGATTCCGGCACACAGGCTGCTCCACCTCGAGCATGAGGGTCTTTTTTATCTCCTTCTGACTGTTTGCGAAGGACATTCGACTGACAGATCGCTCAAAGTCCAGAATGACAGTGTACTGGAGGGGGATGTTCAGGGGCCCTAAAAGAGAGGAAATAACGTGACGGGGGGCTGGAGACTCCGATAAGGGGGCCTATCAGAGGGTTCAGGAGGGAAATCTTCAGGGATCCTCAGAATGAGAGCAATGGGGGATAAGAGAGAGATGAAAGGAGAGTAATGGAGGGGTGGGGGTATTGGAGAGAGGAAAGGAGAGTAATGGTGGGGGAGGTCCTTGGAAAGAGGAAAAAAGAGCAATGGTGGGGGATGTCCTTGGAGAGAGGAAAGGAGAGTAATGGTGGGGGATGTCCTTGGAGAGAGGAAAGGAGAGTAATGGTGGGGGATGTCCTTGGAGAGAGGAAAGGAGAGTAATAGAGGGATGGGGGTCTTGTAGAGAGGAAAGGAGAGTAATGGTGGGGGATGTCCTTGGAGAGAGGAAAGGAGAGTAATAGAGGGATGGGGGTCTTGTAGAGAGGAAAGGAGAGTAATGGTGGGGGATGTCCTTGGAGAGAGGAAAGGAGAGTCATGGAGGGAGGGGGTGTCCTTGTAGAGAGGAAAGGAGAATAATGTGGGGGATGTCCTTGGAGAGAGGAAAGGAGAGTAATGGTGGGGGATGTCCTTGGAAAGAGGAAAGGAAAGTAATGGTGGGGGATGTCCTTGGAGAGAGGAAAGGAGAGTAATGGTGGGGGATGTCCTTGGAGAGAGGAAAGGAGAGTAATGGTGGGGGATGTCCTTGGAGAGAGGAAAGGAGAGTAATGGTGGGGGATGTCCTTGGAGAGAGGAAAGGAGAGTAATGGAGGGATGGGGGTCTTGTAGAGAGGAAAGGAGAGTAATGGAGGGATGGGGGTCTTGTAGAGAGGAAAGGAGAGTAATGGAGGGATGGGGGTCTTGTAGAGAGGAAAGGAGAGTAATGGTGGTGGATGGCCTTGGAGAGAGGAAAGGAGAGTAATGGAGGGATGGGGGTCTTGGAGAGAAGAAAGGAGAGTAATGGTGGGGGATGTCCTTGAAGAGAGGAAAGGAGAGTAATGGTGGGGGATGTCCTTGGAGAGAGGAAAGGAGAGTCATGGAGGGAGGGGGTGTCCTTGTAGAGAGGAAAGGAGAATAATGTGGGGGATGTCCTTGGAGAGAGGAAAGGAGAGTAATGGTGGGGGATGTCCTTGGAGAGAGGAAAGGAGAGTCATGGAGGGAGGGGGTGTCCTTGTATAGAGGAAAGGAGAATAATGTGGGGATGTCCTTGGAGAGAGGAAAGGAGAGTAATGGTGGGGGATGTCCTTGGAAAGAGGAAAGGAAAGTAATGGTGGGGGATGTCCTTGGAGAGAGGAAAGGAGAGTAATGGTGGGGGATGTCCTTGGAGAGAGGAAAGGAGAGTAATGGTGGGGGATGTCCTTGGAGAGAGGAAAGGAGAGTAATGGTGGGGGATGTCCTTGGAGAGAGGAAAGGAGAGTAATGGTGGTGGATGTCCTTGGAGAGAGGAAAGGAGAGTAATGGTGGGGGAGGAAAGGAGAATGTGGGGGATGTCCTTGGAGAGAGGAAAGGAGAATGGTGGGGGATGTCCTTGGAGAGAGGAAAGGAGAGTGTGGGGGATGTCCTTGGAGAGAGGAAAGGAGAGTAATGGTGGGGGATGTCCTTGGAGAGAGGAAAGGAGAGTAATGGAGGGATGGGGGTCTTGGAGAGAGGAAAGGAGAGTAATGGTGGGGGATGTCCTTGGAGAGAGGAAAGGAGAGTAATGGAGGGATGGGGGTCTTGGAGAGAGGAAAGGAGAGTAATGGTGGGGGATGTCCTTGAAGAGAGGAAAGGAGAGTAATGGTGGGGGATGTCCTTGGAGAGAGGAAAGGAGAATAATGTGGGGGATGTCCTTGGAGAGAGGAAAGGAGAATAATGTGGGGGATGTCCTTGGAGAGAGGAAAGGAGAGTAATGGTGGGGGATGTCCTTGGAGAGAGGAAAGGAGAGTAATGGTGGGGGATGTCCTTGGAGAGAGGAAAGGAGAGTAATGGTGGGGGATGTCCTTGGAGAGAGGAAAGGAGAGTAATGGTGGGGGATGTCCTTGGAGAGAGGAAAGGAGAGTAATGGTGGGGGAT
The DNA here is from genome assembly GCA_029574335.1 of Rana kukunoris. Classification (NCBI taxonomy): domain Eukaryota; kingdom Metazoa; phylum Chordata; class Amphibia; order Anura; family Ranidae; genus Rana; species Rana kukunoris. The sequence continues at coordinate 77,498 of JAJQKJ010001666.1, forward strand.
GTCCTTGGAGAGAGGAAAGGAGAGTAATGGAGGGATGGGGGTCTTGTAGAGAGGAAAAGGAGAGTAATGGTGGGGGATGGCCTTGGAGAGAGGAAAGAAGAGTAATGGAGGGATGGGGGTCTTGGAGAGAGGAAAGGAGAGTAATGGTGGGGGATGTCCTTGAAGAGAGGAAAGGAGAGTAATGGTGGGGGATGTCCTTGGAGAGAGGAAAGGAGAGTCATGGAGGGAGGGGGTGTCCTTGTAGAGAGGAAAGGAGAATAATGTGGGGGATGTCCTTGGAGAGAGGAAAGGAGAGTAATGGTGGGGGATGTCCTTGGAGAGAGGAAAGGAGAGTAATGGTGGGGGATGTCCTTGGAGAGAGGAAAGGAGAGTAATGGTGGGGGATGTCCTTGGAGAGAGGAAAGGAGAGTAATGGTGGGGGATGTCCTTGGAGAGAGGAAAGGAGAGTAATGGTGGGGGATGTCCTTGGAGAGAGGAAAGGAGAGTAATGGTGGGGGATGTCCTTGGAGAGAGGAAAGGAGAGTAATGGTGGGGGATGTCCTTGGAGAGAGGAAAGGAGAGTAATGTTGGGGGATGTCCTTGGAGAGAGGAAAGGAGAGTAATGGTGGGGGATGTCCTTGGAGAGAGGAAAGGAGAGTAATGGTGGGGGATGTCCTTGGAGAGAGGAAAGGAGAGTAATGTTGGGGGATGTCCTTGGAGAGAGGAAAGGAGAGTAATGGTGGGGGATGTCTTTGGAGAGAGGAAAGGAGAGTAGGGATGGGGGATGTCCTTGGAGAGAGGAAAGGAGAGTAATGGTGGGAGATGTCCTTGGAGAGAGGAAAGGAGAGTAATGGTGGGGGATGTCCTTGGAGAGAGGAAAGGAGAGTAATGGTGGGGGATGTCCTTGGAGAGAGGAAAGGAGAGTAATGGTGGGGGATGTCCTTGGAAAGAGGAAAGGAGAGTAATGGTGGGGGATGTCCTTGGAGAGAGGAAAGGAGAGTAATGGTGGGGGATGTCCTTGGAGAGAGGAAAGGAGAGTAATGGTGGGAGATGTCCTTGGAGAGAGGAAAGGAGAGTAGGGATGGGGGATGTCCTTGGAGAGAGGAAAGGAGAGTAATGGTGGGAGATGTCCTTGGAGAGAGGAAAGGAGAGTAATGGTGGGAGATGTCCTTGGAGAGAGGAAAGGAGAGTAGGGATGGGGGGTCTTAGAGAGGAAAGAGAATAATGGGGGGAGGCTCTTAGAAAAGGAAAGTAATGGCGGGTACTTGGATAATAAGGGATAGTAATGGTGGAAGGGATCCTTCGAGAGAGGAAAGGAGAGTAGCGGGGAGGACCTTAGAGGAACAGAAAAGGGAGTAATTGGTGGGGGGAGAGTGATAAAGAGAGGAGAGGAGTGTCATGGGGGGTCCTTCTAGAGAAAAGAAGAGATCTCTCAGTTGGAATGACCTCGGGTGGTCTCTTCACCTTTATATTGGGTGGTCAGGATTTTGGGCTCCACACATATCTGTAGAATGACTTCGATGCCACAGCTGGCGCCCTCCATGGTGGGGATGGGGATTTCGGGCGGGATGGAGGTCAGGGTTACACTGACATTCAGCAGAGGTCGTGACCTGCAAAGGGGACCTCAGGGGGTTATTAACAATTCGGAATAAAACAAATCTAAAAAGGGAAAGAGGAAAAGAACAATGACCTGAAGAGGGTGACACTGCCCGCCGCTCCAACCGCAAGGTCCGTCAGTCCGTCCCCCGTCATGTCCATCACTCCATCAACTGACAGTCCAAAACCAGAACTCCGAGCCGGAGCCGTCAGACGCTGATAAGAGAGGAAAACAGCTTAATGTCCAGTGGGGGCGCCACTCAGCCCTCCCGAGACTCCTTCATACAACCCATTTCCATCTTCTTACCTGTCTGTATTTAGAGTTCACCCCTCCGGCCCCTCCTCCGAATATGTACAGCGCCCCTCCCCCCTCCATCTCATATGGAGCTCCAACAGCCACATCACTGAATCCGTCTCCATCCAGATCACCGAGAGACGAGACCGCCGCTCCAAACTGAGAGTGAAGGTGACCCGACTCACCATAGAGAGACCCCCGAAACTCGAGACTTCCCTGGGGGAGGGAGAGAACCAAGAAATACTTCAGAGAGGAGGAAGGGAAGGAGAGAGAAGAGGAAAGGAAGGAATGAGAGAGAGAGAGAGAAGATGAAGGGAAAAAGAGAGAGAGGAGGAGGAAGGGAAAAAGAGAGAGAGGAGGAAGGGAAGAAGAGAGAGAGAGGAGGAAGGGAAAGAGAGAGATGAGGAGGAAGGGAAAAAGAGAGAGAGGAGGAAAGGAAGGAATGAGAGAGAGAGAGAGAAGATGAAGGGAAAAAGAGAGAGAGAGGAGGAAGGGAAAGAGAGAGATGAGGAGGAAGGGAAAAAGAGAGAGAGGAGGAAAGGAAGAAGAGAGAGAGGAGGAAGGGAAGGAGAGAGAGAGAGAGAGAGAGAGAGAGGGGGGGGGGAAGGGAAAGAGAGAGAGAGAGAGAGGAGGAAGGAAAGAGAGAGAGAGAGAGAGAGAGAGAGAGAGGAGGAGGAAGGGAAAGAGAGAGAGAGAGAGAGAGGAAGGGAAAAAGAGAGAGAGAGGAGGAAGGGAAGAAGAGAGAGAGAGAGGGGGGAGGAGGAAGGGAAAGAGAGAGAGAGGAAGGGAGAGAGAGAGAGAGAGAGAGAGAGAGAGGGGGGGGGGGGAAGGGAAAAAGAGAGAGAGGAGGAGGAAGGGAAAAAGAGAGAGAGAGGAGGAGGAAGGAAAGAAGAGGGAGAAAGGGAAATAAGAGGAAAGAAGAAAGGAACAGAGTTAAGAGATACAGATGAAAGGAAATGGGAAGGAAAGAAGAGAGAGGGAGGATGGGAGAGATCGGGGAGGAGAGGCGGGACAGATCGGGTCTCACCTGAATATATTGATATACAGACACCTGTCCAGACCTTCGAACATCAGAGAAATGAGGAGCCGCAATCAGCACCACATCTGAGAAACCGTCCTGGTCAATGTCACAGACCTCAATCTCTGCGCCAAAGTATGAGCCGACCTGACACACCATGGAGGAGATAGAAATCCAATGACTCCATCTATACATATCTATACTGTCCACTGTGTGCAGTCTCGCCCTGTCTGTAGTATAATAGGAGGGTCTCTTGTATGGAGCTGTCTCTGTACTCTCTGTGTAGTTTCTCCCTGTAGTATAAAAGGAGGGTCTCTTGTATGGAGCAGTCTCTGGACTCTCTGTGTAGTTTCTCCCTGTAGTATAATAGGAGGGTCTCTTGTATGGAGCAGTCTCTGGACTCTCTGTGTAGTCTCTCCCTGTCTATAGTATAATAGGAGGGTCTCTTGTATGGAGAGGTCTCTCCCTGTCTATAGTAAAATAGGAGGGTCTCTTGTATGGAGAGGTCTCTCCCTGTCTATAGTATAATAGGAGGGTCTCTTGTATGGAGAGGTCTCGCCCTGTCTGTAGTATAATAGGAGGGTCTCTTGTATGGAGAGGTCTCGCCCTGGCTATAGTATAATAGGAGGGTCTCTTGTATGGAGAGGTCTCGCCCTGGCTATAGTATAATAGGAGGGTCTCTTGTATGGAGAGGTCTCGCCCTGTCTGTAGTATAATAGGAGAGTGTCTTTTATGGAGAGGTCTCTCCCTGTCTGTAGTATAATAGGAGGGTCTCTTGTATGGAGCAGTCTGTCTCTTCTCTCTCTGTCAGTCTCTCGTGTTGCAGATCACTCCATTCCCCACCTGCTCTCCTGAGATGTTCCGGATCCACTCTGTCCCATCTGGTGTCTCTTGGAAGACAGTCACAATCCCGACATATTGATGTCTCGGGGCTCCGGCCACATAGAAGGTCCCCTCCGAGACCCGCAGAACTTCTACAGAGTATCCTGCAGATTGTCAGAGACAATTAGAGAAGTCACAAGTCTCAGACGTGTTCTGTGTGATCTGCTAGAGGAGTATAGAGCTGTATATCTGGAGGATCGCACATGCTATAAACTCTGCCAGCAGACTCCCATGGGTGTGATGGAACAGAAAGTGGGGGACAGGCTGACCACAGAAGCTGACACTCCACTGACCTTTTCTCTGCCAGTCCCTCCATTACACATGTGATATCACTCACCCAGATATCCGTATTTGTCCTCCTCCTGGAAAGAAATATTCATCAGCTCCTCCGGCTCAGAGATATCGAGCATTCCACCCGCCCAATCAAAGATCCCGGGATCTCCTAGGATCTGCCGCTCCTGCAAGGGAAAGAATTCACCGCTATACACCATCAGATCTCTAACATAATCCAACCAGACAAGATCTACAATGATGGAGGGGACACAATCCAACCAGAGTTAAGGCCTGTACACACGATCGGATTTTCCGACAACATTATCGGTTATGGGGGGAGGGGCGCTCTTGTCTCTGCTGCGTCTGATCAGCACAGGTCGGGACTCGTAGCGCACACCTGCAGATCGCCTCCCATCCCCAGGAGCGGTAGTATAATCCGGGTATGTGTTGTCCTCAGGAATAAGGATTCCTATCAGCGGTAATACGGGGGTCTTTGGGTTGTTGTGGTCGGAGGCGGAGTCCAGGAAAGGCAATACGCCCCGTCTCTGCTCAGACACGCCCACAAGACTCCTTTATTCATTATTCATTGGTTGTTTGTATTAACTCATCCTGGTGGAAGGATTTCCTGTGAGGTCATTTCCTGTGAGGTCATTTCCTGTGAGGTCATTTCCTGTGATGTCACTTCTCATGGAGGAAGCGATTGGCTGTTGGAGTCGTCACTTCCTGTGTGTGATTTCTTTTGTGGCCAAGTCCGGTGCCCGGTGGGGTCAGTCATGGGATGGAGATGAGAAGGTAGTTGTGGTGATTACTCGGGATATACGGGGAGTAGAGTGATGGGTGATGAGAGGAATGTGTGCCGATCAGTACAGGAGATGTGGAGCGCGCTCAGTGGGCAGACGCATTCCCCTGAGAGGCGTGTCTGCCTCGATCAGCGAATCAGATTGAAGCCGTTGTTACCCTTCTTTGTACTTTCTTGCTTTTCATTTTCAGTTTCTCTTTCGGAGTTCCTGACATGATTACGTTTTTCGCTAAACAATCAACAAACTTTATTTATAAGCATCAGCGTTGGCCTGGAATGTTCTCTATCATTGGAGCGATGGAGATCTCCCGGATCCCGGACACGTTTTTTGTGACATTGATTCCCCATCGAAGGTTTCAAAACGGTCGCAATTTGAAATATTTTTTACGGCGCGGCTGCAAACCTCCCATTGCGCCCAGTATGAGAATCATGGGTACAGAGGCTGCAGCGCTGCAATTTCCTCAACCAAAATCAGCCACCCGATAGCAGCCCACAGAATGGAAACCCAACAGCACTTCTTTCCACCCACCTGTGTGACGGCCGCGCTGAGACCCGCGGATGAAAGTTCTCGGGAGAAACTGGTTCCTTGAGAGGATCCTGGGGAGAAAAAGAGGTAACAATATCAGCCCCATAAAACATGGAGTCATACCGTCCCATGATTCCTCACAGTCCATCGGGCCACTCAGACCGTTCATTGCAATATGGTGGATGCCCAACTCAATGAAGACAGAGGAGGCGCTTCTAAGTGCAGTAATAAAACACTTATGTCAAGGAAGGGCTAAAAATACTTGACATTTCTCCAACACAGGCTGGACCTCACCATTACACCCCCCCCCTACCTCAGTCCTCCACCTCCACAGGTTGGTGCTTACCATAATACCCCCCCACCTCAGTCCTCCACCCCCACAGGCTGGTGCTTACCATTATACTCCCCCACCTTAGTCCTCCACCCCCACAGGCTGGTGCTTACCATTATACCCCCCCCCCACCTCAGTCCTCCACCCCCACAGGCTGGTGCTTACCATTACACCCCCCCCCCACCTCAGTCCTCCACCCCACAGGCTGGTGCTTACCATTACACCCCCCCCCACCTCAGTCCTCCACCCCCACAGGCTGGTGCTTACCATTATACCCCCCACCTCAGTCCTCCACCCCCACAGGCTGGTGCTTACCATTACACCCCCCCCCACCTCAGTCCTCCACCCCCACAGGCTGGTGCTTACCATTATACCCCCCACCTCAGTCCTCCACCCCCACAGGCTGGTGCTTACCATTATACTCCCCCACCTTAGTCCTCCACCCCCACAGGCTGGTGCTTACCATTATACCCCCCCCCCCCCACCTCAGTCCTCCACCCCCACAGGCTGGTGCTTACCATAATACCCCCCCACCTCAGTCCTCCACCCCCACAGGCTGGTGCTTACCATTATACTCCCCCACCTTAGTCCTCCACCCCCACAGGCTGGTGCTTACCATTATACCCCCCCCCCCCACCTCAGTCCTCCACCCCCACAGGCTGGTGCTTACCATTACACCCCCCCCCCACCTCAGTCCTCCACCCCCACAGGCTGGTGCTTACCATTACACCCCCCCCCACCTCAGTCCTCCACCCCCACAGGCTGGTGCTTACCATTACACCCCCCCCACCTCAGTCCTCCACCCCCACAGGCTGGTGCTTACCATTATACCCCCCCACCTCAGTCCTCCACCCCCACAGGCTGGTGCTTACCATTACACCCCCCCCCCCACCTCAGTCCTCCACCCCCACAGGCTGGTGCTTACCATTACACCCCCCCCACCTCAGTCCTCCACCCCCACAGGCTGGTGCTTACCATTACACCCCCCCCACCTCAGTCCTCCACCCCCACAGGCTGGTGCTTACCATTATACCCCCCCACCTCAGTCCTCCACCCCCACAGGCTGGTGCTTACCATTATACCCCCCCCCCACCTCAGTCCTCCACCCCCACAGGCTGGTGCTTACCATTATACCCCCCACCTCAGTCCTCCACCCCCACAGGCTGGTGCTTACCATTATACCCCCCCCACCTCAGTCCTCCACCCCCACAGGCTGGTGCTTACCATTATACCCCCCACCTCAGTCCTCCACCCCCACAGGCTGGTGCTTACCATTACACCCCCCCCCACCTCAGTCCTCCACCCCCACAGGCTGGTGCTTACCATTATACCCCCCACCTCAGTCCTCCACCCCCACAGGCTGGTGCTTACCATTACACCCCCCCCCCACCTCAGTCCTCCACCCCCACAGGCTGGTGCTTACCATCACATCCCCCATCTCAGTCCTCCACCCCCACAGGCTGGTGCTTACCATTACACCCCCCACCTCAGTCCTCCACCGGCTGGTGCTTACCATTACATCCCCCATCTCAGTCCTCCACCCCCACAGGCTGGTGCTTACCATTACACCCCCCACCTCAGTCCTCCGCCCCCACAGGCTGGACCTCAACATTACACCCCCCACCTCAGTCCTCCACCCCCACAGGCTGGTGCTTACCTTTATACCCCCCATTTCTCCACCACAGACTGGGCCTCACCATTACACCCCCCCCCACAAGCTGGGGCTGTATTAGAATGGCCCGTGAGACCCAGAGGCTCTTGAAGGATGTGGGGTACTCCTGTTTCAGCTTCACCGACGACTCTTGGGTCTAGGGTCATCCTATGTCCATTGGGGGCATAGGATGACTGAGAAATTATATCTTGGATTACAGGAGATGGGACATTAATGATAATTCGCAAGGTATTCCAGGATATCTTGTAATATTACAGGTTGTTGATTCTAAACACAGACTGTTAAGGTGTTTAATGTCGTCTGCTACTGTCATGTAAATGAACCTTGGGATGGCTCCTAAGACCTTTCATTGTGTTATGCTAATTGACACTGTATTGTGTGAATTTCTATTGATGATAAATGCGTATTGTATAGCAGGTGAGAAGAGCCTATCTCGGACTCACCTTGTCTGGGTAAATGATTAGTAATTAGCTCATGTAGATTATCTCGGAGTCAGCATGTCTGTCTCCTAAAAGATATGTATTGAGCTCTTTGTGTCATGTTGTGGGTGGAGTTAAGCCATTGTTCCTTGGGGTTTCTAACTGTATAAGAGCCTGAGTTTCCTATTAAAGTTTCTATTCGTTTGAACCTCAAACAGAGCTGTGTGTCTCGTTATTGGGGTCCGTCTGCCGGATTGTGGAGTGTCGATAAGCTGTCTTGGGTTCGGAATGGATATCTTAAACGGCGTTAACCCCTGTCCGTTACAGGTGCTTACCATTACACCCCCCCCAATTCTCCACCATAGGCTGGACCTCACCATTACACCCCCCTCCCCATTTCTCCACCACAGGCTGGTGCTCACCATTACACCCCCCCATTTCTCCACCATAGGCTGGACCTCACCATTACACCCCCCTCCCCATTTCTCAACCACAGGCTGGTGCTCACCATTACACCCCCCCATTTCTCCACCATAGGCAGACCTCATCATTATACCCCCCCTCCCCATTTTTCCACCACAGGCTGGTGCTTACCATTACACCCCCCCATTTCTCCACCATAGGCTGGACCTCACCATTACACCTCCCCCTCATTTCTCCACCATAGGCCGGACCTCACCATTACACCCCCCCCCCATTTCTCCACCATAGGCTGGACCTCACCATTACACCCCCCCAGTCCTCCACCCCCACAGGCTGGTGCTCACCATTGCAGACACCCCCTGAAGCTGCAGCACAGGTCTGGACACCCTCAATGGCCAGGATTTTTTGCTGCAGTTCTGCGAATAGGTTCTCCAGCTCTTTGAAGTTCTTCAGCATCCGGGTGTGCAGGACATGCGGCTCTGATGGAAGTTCTATCATCTGTTTCTTCGCTAGAGCAGAAGTGTTGAAATTGTTCCCAACCTGGTGGTGAGATTCATGAAGATAGGAGGTGGAGAGCAGCAAACAGGGAGACACAACCCACCCAGAAAAGGGGTGAAGAATAATGAAATCCCACCAGACCACCGACCCCTCGTACCCAGGAGACCCAACACATCCATTCACCAGAAGAATCACTGAGAGGCCGCACAATAAGCAGGTCTACAGTGCAGGGTGGGGGGGGGTGGTCAGCAAAACTAAAAGGAAGGTGATATTGGGGAGATGATGGACAAGGTTAGAGAACAATCACTGAGGGCTGAAGTACCACCAGCTTCACGTATTCTGATGGGCGGAGCTGGATTCCCAGGTCAGGAGATTTTACTCCTTGTGCACCGGGAAGCAACCAAGTCACTAAACTATCCAGTGTTCAGACTATTAGAATTCCAGTTGGGGGTTGGGCTCCACACATTACAGAAAGGACAGAAGAGTACGAATCCGATAGTTACCCCGATGAGATAACGTTTCACCCCCATCCGATCCGCCTTGTCGATGATGTCACGTTTGTCATCATTGGCTTCTCCATCTGTCAGCATCAGGAGGACCTTCTTAGCCTTCGGACGGTGTCCGGCCTTCTCCGTATAAATATTATGCCTGTATGGAAAACACGGCATGCCAAGAACCACATTTAAATCTGGCTTCTGATCGGTCAAAATACTGACGTTACATCAATACATAGTGACAGCCACAGGCCAGCCCCCGAAGAACACGAGGAACCTGAAGTGAAATCTTCCAGAAGCCGATGAAGATCATCTAACCAACCAATTTATAGATATCACAACCAACTTTCACCGGTCTCCAATTTAGAGGAACTCTCTGTAACGGAATGGCCCGCGGGAACCAGAGACATTTGAAGGATGCGGGGTACTCCTGTGTCAGCTTCACCAATGACTCTTGTGTCTAGGGTCATCCTATGTCCACTAGGGGCATAGGATGACTGAGAAATGATATCTCGGATTACATGAGATGGGACAGTAATGATAATTCATGTATTGCAAGAGATCTTGAAATATTACAGGTTGTTTGTTTATTCTGACCCCAACAGGTCAATAGAGTGACTCATTCAATGTGGGGTCACATCATTTTGAGGTGTTAATTGAGTCGGGCTCCTAAGATATTTCATTGTCTATTGTACTATGCTAATGACACTGTATTGTGTGAAAGGTCAGATGTCTGACTGCTCAGGTGTAGTGGATTAGTATGTCAATTACGTCTACAAAGGAATGTATATTATGTAGCAGGTGAATAACTTATGTCGGAGTCAGGACGTCTGGGGAATGATTAGTAATTAGCTCATCTGAATGTCATTATCTAAAAGGATGTGTATTGAAGTTCCTTGTGTCATGTTGTGGGTGGAGTTGAGTCATTGTCCACTCTTAGTTTCTACTGTATAAAGACTGAGTTTTACCATTAAAGTATTCATTCGTTGGAACCAGAGAACAGAGCTTGTGTCTCGTTATTCTGGGGGAAAATCCAATGGTTCGTGTCTGCTGGATTGTCGGCGTGTCGGATGAGCTGTCGTGGGTTGGTGGAAAGGAATATCGTAAACGGCGTTAACCCCTGACCGTTACACTCTCCCTCTAGGCAAGTGATATTCTCCCTTCTCTTCCTCTTTTGTGGTCTGATATTTATTCCTTTATAAAGCGGAAAATGTACTACTAAAGGCGTTGAGCTTCACATAGCCTTCTACCTCCAAATGACAGACTTTGTTATTCTGAGTATAGAATTTGTGGGTCTAACCAATCATTTGTAGGGTTTTCTGGTCCTCGTAGCTGGGGGAGTGTTCTTGGTTTCCATACTCTGTGATATAAAGTGTCCCTCTTTCTTATCCCAGACAGTTGGGATATATGGCCAGGACCGTCTTTAAGGCGGGGCAAAAGGGGCAGTCATTGTTGTGGGGCCCGAAGCAGCTGCCTCATACTTGCCAACTATCCCAGCTTAAATTCCCTTGTCCCTTGAGTTTTTTGTCCCGTTCTGATATCTCAGTGTGAAGTTCTGTTACTAATGCTGCCCAGCTCTGTCCTATTGTTGTGTACAGATGACTCACCTGCAGACCCTGTGTTTACATGTAAATAACCGTCATTAATATGTAAATAACGGGAGCATTCATATGTATATCATGTCCCCTTGTAGGGAAGAGATGATGTGATGTAACCTCTAGTAACCAATCAGTGAGCAGTATTACTGTACAGTAATCTCTAGCAACCAATCAACAAGAAGAAATCATGTGCTGTAATCTCTAGCAACTAATCAGTGAGCCGTAATGTGTGCTGTAACCTCTAGCAACCAGTCAGTAAGTGGTAATGATATGCTGTAACTTCTGGCAACCAATCACTGCCTGATCGGATACAGTAAACTGATATTTATTGAATGTTTTAGAGCAGGTGGAGAGCGTAATTGCATAGGGGGGGGGGGCAGGGGGCCCTAAGAACATTTTGGAGTCCAATCAACATTAAAGACGGCCCTGGATATGGTCCCAGTAGTGACGGGGCCAGAAGGGAGACTTTTCCCGGGGGGCCGTCATCTTAGATAAAATGTATAAATATCTTTTTATGTTTTATACCCAACACAAGTGCCGTCCGATCGTCCGCACACACGATCGATACTTACAGGGTGTAGTTGATGGCACTGAAAGTAAAAGTTCTCCCTCTTAGCAAAGTCAAATCACGAATGACTTGTGTGAGGTTAGTGAACGTCTGATACTGACTGAAGTCCAATTCTGTCCGAAATCTGCCAGAAAACTGGACAATGGCCAACTGAAAGAGAAAGAAGTGGAAGATGAGGCAATATGGGGGGTGTGGTATAGGGACGGTGTACTGGGGGGTAGAAATGTACTTGAGTAAGTGTGTGTGTGTGTGTGTGGGGGGGGGGGGGCAGAGGTGGTATATTGGAGGGTTGAGTGGTAGAGGTGGTGTATTGGAGGGAGTGGGGGGGGTAGAGGTTGTGTATTGGAGGGAGTGGGGGGGTAGAGGTGGTGCATTGGAGGGAGTGGGGGGCAGAGGTGGTGTATTGGAGGGAGTGGGGGGCAGAGGTGGTGTATTGGAGGGAGTGGGGGCAGAGGTGGTGTATTGGAGGGAGTGGGGGGGCAGAGGTGGTGCATTGGAAGGAGTGGGGGGCAGAGGTGGTGTATTAGAGGGAGTGGGGGGGCAGAGGTGGTGTATTGGAGGGAGTGGGGGGGGCAGAGGTGGTGTATTGGAGGGAGTGTGGCAGAGATGGTGTATTGGAGGGAGTGGGGGGGGGGCAGAGGTGGTGAATTGGAGGGAGTGGGGGGGCAGAGGTGGTGTATTGGAGGGAGTGGGGGGGGCAGAGGTGGTGTATTGGAGGGCTGAGTGGTAGAGGTGGTGAATTGGAGGGAGTGGGGCAGAGATGGTGTATTGGAGGGAGTGGGGGGGGGGGGCAGAGGTGGTGAATTGGAGGGAGTGGGGGGGGGGCAGAGGTGGTGTATTGGAGGGCTGAGTGGTAGAGGTGGTGAATTGGAGGATAGGGGGCACAGATGGGGTTTATTAGAGAATGGGGGTAGAGATGGTGTATTAGATGGTTGGGGGGAGGGGGGTGTTGGAATAGAGATGGTGTATTGGAGGGTGGAGGGTAGAGATGGCATATTCGAGAGTGTGTTTGGGGAGGGGGGTGGAGGATAGTAGAGATGGTATATTGGAGGGGGGTGAAGATGGTGTGTTGGAGGGGGGAGGGGTAGAGATGGTGTATTGGAGGGGGGATTCAATGCAGACTGGGTAACGAGTAGGGACTGGGGGAGGGGACAGCAGAGACTCCGCCCCCCCCCCATATCTTACATGCACTGTGGTGTTCCTCAGGTTTTTGATGGCGTCGTTCAGGAAAAGACGGATAGATTGGAGCTCAGGTTCCCCGGAACTGCTGGACCCATCAAACAGGAAGCAGAGGTCCACGTCGGCCTTCTGGCATTCTATGGAGAGAAGAAGAGTGATTGGGGCTCACCACCAACTCCACCCATCATCATGGGACCAATGAGGGGACCCCACTGATTGTTACATAGGAATCCAGAGAGCAGAGTGGGAGGAGATATGGATTAATAGATAAGTAGAGGGAGGAGCTCTGTTATCTCAGGTGACCCTACCCCCTCACCTTGATACCCAGGGGTGATTTTTGGGGACGGGGTCAGGCTGGAGTCCATGGAATAACAAGCGCCGTTCATGTACATCGTCTGGTCACATTCATGAGGAGTGTCGGAGCCACAAACCTGGGGGGAGGGGAGGGGTCACATCGTTATAATCAACACCACGCTATATACACCACTAGATATATAATATACAGTTGCAATCAAAAGTATGTGAACCCTTGTGGAATGATGTGGATTCCTCATACAATGTGATCTAAGTCACAACAATAGACAATCACAGTCCGGCTTCCACTAATAACAAAGAATGAAATGTTACCGTGGTTTTATTGAGCGCATCATTCAGGCACAGATCCACAAAAATGGGCGTATCTTTAAGTGGGCGTAGCCCATTTGAGAGGCTCGTACGGTATCCACAAAGCACTTGCTCCCATATGTGCGCCGGCGTAATTTAAATGGGCCGGCGTAAGCCCGCGCAATTCAAAGTAGGCAGGTAGGGGGCGTGTTGTATTTGAATGAAGCATGACCCCATGTAGATGCTTGGCCGAACGAACGGCGCATGCCCCGTCCGTGGACGTATCCTAGTGCGCATGCGTCGGATAGAATGCCTAAGATACGCAGAACACTGCCTACGACGTAATTTACGCACATTCCTATTCGCGTACGACTTACGCAAACGACGTAAAATTCGACGCGGTCCCGACGTCCATACTTAACATTGGCTGCGCCTCATATAGCAGGGGTAGCTTTACGCCGGTCGTACGCCTTACGTAAAAAGCGTATATTGATACCCTGGGCCCAAGTACGTTCGTGGATCGGCGTATCTAGCTCATTTACATATTCTAGCGCCACCTAGCGGCCAGCGTAAATATGCAACTAACATAAGAGACTTACGTCGGTCTTATCTTAGCACAATTCTGGCGTATCTTGTTTTGTGAATACAAAACAAAGATACGGCGGCGCATCGTAGAACTTACGCGGCATACCAATAGATACGCCACCATAAGTTCTTTGTGGATCTGGCCCTCACAGTGCAGGTGGAAAAAGTATGTGAACCCCTAGAAACGGTCAGCCTGACCGTCCCAGCAGACAGATTGGATCGTGTGTACGGGCGAGCCAACGGATTTGGCCAGCCGACAGATTTTAAAGCATGCTTACCAATCTGTTGTCTGGGAACCCGTCCGCCCGACATGTCTGCTGGTTAGTACGCTAACCAGCAGACATATCTTCTCGCACACGCGTCTAATGGATTCGACGCATGCGCGGAAGTAATTTACTTCCTGGTGCATTGACGTGGCGGCGTCAATGCCACGTCACCGCGCTGTCTGCTGGCGGGGATTTTGGTTTGATCGTGTGTACAATGATCAAACTAAAACGGCCAGCAGACAGATTTGTTCAAATCGGTCGGTCCGACCGATTTGAAGAAATCTATTTGCTCGTGTGTACGGGGCCTAAGAGTTAATTGGAGTGAGGTGTCAGCCAACTGGAGTCCAATCAGTGAGATGAGATTGGAGGTGTTGGTAACAGCTGCCCCGCCCTATAAAAACCACACACCAGTTCTGGGTTTGCTTTTCACAAGAAGCATTGCCTGATGTGAATGATGCCTCGCACAAAAGAGCTCTCAGAAGACCTGCGATTAAGAATTGTTGACTTGCATAAAAGTGGAAAGGGTTATAAAAGTATCTCCGAACGTCCTTGCTGTTCATCAGTCCACGGGAAGACTAATTGTCTATAAATGGAGAAAGTTCAGCACCTTAGGGGCTAGGAGGGGCCGTCCTGTAAAGATGACAGCGAGAGCACAGCGCAGACTGACCAATGAGGTGAAGAAGAATCCTAGAGTGTCAGCTAAAGACTTACACAAGTCTCTGGCATATGATAACATCCCTGTTAGGGAATCTACGATACGTAAGACACTATGGACTCCGTCGATCGATTGACCTTCAAAAAAATGAATCAGGCTTGGATCACCACTAGGGATGAGCTTCGCGTTCGATACGAATGTATGTTCGACTCGAACATTGTCTGTCTGTACGTTCGACGAAATTCGAACAAAAGCGGTCGTTCGCGCCAAATTAGAGTGACGCAAAACGGCCCATAATTCACTGCGGCATTGCGCTGATGATTGGCCAATCACAGCGCGCAAAAAACAGAGAGCCATAATTGGCCAAAGCCTGGGTGGCTTTGGCCAATTATGGCTCAGGGCTTTAGCACACGCCCCACACTATATAAGGCCGCCTGCTGGGCGCCTCGTGTAGTGTGTTCCGGATTGTTAATGAGAGCAGACAGAGAGATTGTCTTTTTATATAGCTAGATAGAGCAGGCAGGCTAGTCAGTTTAGCTTCAATTACAGTGTGTAGAGGATATATATACATCCCTAGGAGTTGTACATATATTTATACACTGTATAGCTTAGATAGATCAGTTCTTCCTAATTTACTGGCAGGCAGGGTTAGGGTTTACAGACAGGGTTAGTGTTACAGACAGAGTTAGGGTTAGGGTTACCTATAGGGTTAGGGTTACAGATAGGGTTAGGGTTACAGATAGGGTTAGGGTTACATACAGGGTTAGGGTTACAGATAGGATTAGGGTTTACAGACAGGGTTAGGGTTACAGATAGGGTTAGGGTTACATACAGGGTTAGGGTTTACAGACAGGGTTAGGGTTTACAGACAGGGTTAGGGTTACATACAGGGTTAGGGTTACAGATAGGGTTATGGTTACAGATAGGTTTAGGGTTACAGACAGGGTTAGGGTTTACAGACAGGGTTAGGGTTTACAGACAGGGTTAGGGTTTACAGACAGGGTTAGGGTTACATACAGGTTTAGGGTTTACAGACAGGGTTAGGGTTACATACAGGTTTAGGGTTACAGACAGGGTTAGGGTTACAGACAGGGTTAGGGTTACAGATAGGGTTAGGGTTACAGATAGGGTTAGGGTTACAGATAGGTTTAGGGTTACAGACAGGGTTAGGGTTACATATAGGGTTAGGGTTACAGACAGGGTTAGGGTTACAGACAGGGTTAGGGTTACAGACAGGGTTAGGGTTACAGATAGGGTTAGGGTTTACAGACAGGGTTAGGGTTACAGATAGGGTTAGGGTTACAGACAGGGTTAGGGTTAGGGTTACAGATAGGGTTAGGGTTACAGATAGGGTTAGGGTTACAGATAGGGTTAGGGTTACAGACAGGGTTAGGGTTACAGACAGGGTTAGGGTTACAGATAGGGTTAGGGTTTACAGATAGGGTTAGGGTTACAGATAGGTTTAGGGTTACAGACAGGGTTAGGGTTTACAGACAGGGTTAGGGTTACAGACAGGGTTACAGACAGGGTTAGGGTTACAGACAGGGTTAGGGTTACAGACAGGGTTAGGGTTAGGGTTACAGGTAAGGTTAGGGTTACAGTCACGGTTACAGATAGGGTTAGGGTTACAGACAGGGTTAGGGTTACAGATAGGGTTAGGGTTACAGATAGGGTTAGGGTTACAGACAGGGTTAGGGTTACAGACAGGGTTAGGGTTACAGATAGGGTTAGGGTTTACAGATAGGGTTAGGGTTACAGATAGGGTTAGGGTTACAGACAGGGTTAGGGTTTACAGACAGGGTTAGGGTTACAGACAGGGTTACAGACAGGGTTAGGGTTACAGACAGGGTTAGGGTTACAGATAGGGTTAGGGTTACAGATAGGGTTAGGTTTACAGTCAGGGTTAGGGTTAGGGTTACAGGTAAGGTTAGGGTTACAGTCAGGGTTACAGATAGGGTTAGGGTTACAGACAGGGTTAGGGTTACAGATAGGGTTAGGTTTACAGACAGGGTTAGGGTTTACAGACAGGGTTAGGGTTTACAGACAGGGTTAGGGTTACAGATAGGGTTAGGGTTACAGATAGGGTTAGGGTTACAGATAGGGTTAGGGTTTACAGACAGGGTTAGGGTTTACAGACAGGGTTAGGGTTTACAGACAGGGTTAGGGTTACAGACAGGGTCATTTTTTTAGATTAGTTTAGTTGTATTATGCATGCAAGCTACTGTGACACCAGATATGAGTGGCACTGTGCACTGGCAGAAGTTGGCAGAGTAGTTTTTGTCGGCCTGACACACACGTCTGCAGACAACTAACTGCTATTCTATTACAGTCAAAATTTATTTTTATTTTTTTAAATGTTATGTACTGTGCCACCAGATATATGAGATGTGGCACTGGACAAGTGGGCACAGTATACGCTGTGAGCCTGAGACACACACACTGCCTGGCAGGCAACTGCAATTAGATTACAGAGAAGAAAAAACGCAGACTGATGGACTAGCCCCTAAATAGGGCTGTTTGGGGTGCTGTCGGGACGCTGTCCTTACAGCAGAGATCAGACGAGTCTTTCAGGACTGGAGTGGACACTGAATACACTGGACTAGCTATCAATTTCCCTATTAAATCAGCAGGAGCTTCACTGTCCCTCCTCTCACTAAGACTGCAGCTTCCCAATGAATCTAAAATGGATGCTGTCCAGGAGGTGGGAGGGTCAGGGAGGGAGGGTATGTTGCTGATTGGCTGGAATCTGCTGACTGAGGTACAGGTTTGCTCAATGATGACCAATAGGGGGCGGATCGCATATGTTCGCCCGCAGCGGCGAACGCGAACAAGCGACGTTTGCCGGGAACTGTTCTGTACATCTCTAACCAGCACCAGTGGCTAAGGCCCAATTTTCCTGCCCCTGTTTGGCAGGGGCGGTGTTATTACAATTTTTGATGCAATACTTTGCAGCAGGGCTCATTCCTGCGCTCCAACTACAGTATCTGTGAGGGGTTTGCAGTGTTATGGCACGAGAACCAGTGCCTAAGGCCCAATTTTTCTGGCTTGTAATTACAATTCTTGATCTAATATTTCACAGCAGGGCGTTCCAGCGCCCACCAAGACTAACTGTGAGGGCAACACCAACACCTAGGGCCCGAATTTCTGCAGAGTATATACGGCAGGTCCCTACTTTCAAACATCCAACTTACAAACGACTCCGACTTGCAAACGGAAGGAGACAACAGGAAGTGAGAGGAAATCTCCCCCTAGGAAGGGAAATTCTCTCCTGTAAGAGGCGTCTCCTGTCCACTGATGCTTTATCACCAATCCTTGTGTCATTGGGACAGAAAGTGAGGTGCAATCTTCTGAACAGAGGCACACAGACAGCAAAACAAATGTTACAGGGGTGATAACCCTTCTCTATGTTTTCAGAAAAGCTTAAAAATAGATTTTATGGGTGGAGCTTCACTTTAAAGAAGTACCAGTTGAAAATTACAAACAGATTCTACTTAACGACAAACCTACAGTCCCTGTCTTGTTTGCACCTCCTGTATACTGCTGTGCAAAGTATATAGGGCCAAAGGGGCTTGCAATGATCTAGGGGAGGGGGGGGCAGGGAAACCCATGCTATTTTTCTCAGTGATTTTCATCCATATTGCAGGGACCAGACATTACATTAAAGCCACAAGCAGTTTTACATTTCTTTTTTCTTATAGTCCTCTCATGTTGTGCAGAGACAGTTCTAAACACGTGCCACTACTATAGACACCCCCCAGGTACCATATTTAAAGGGATTTTTCATTTTAAGCATCATTAAAATCACTGCTCCTTTTTTTCCCCATTGATACATGTTTCCTGGGGCAAGACCCGGGTTCTCAGACGTTTTCCAACAATAACTTGTGTATTGGGCTTTAAAATTATGACTTTTGAATTCAAACGTTCGAGTCCCATAGACTTCAATGGGGTTCGATACGTTCATGCGAACGTTCGGTCCGTTCAAAGGTTCTGGTGCAAACCGAACGGGGGTGGAGAATGTTCGGCTCATCCCTAGGTGTGACTTACATGAAGATCAGATCACATTTTATGACTTATTTGTGAAGAAATCCATATCATTCCAAAGGGTTCACATACTTTTTCTTGGTATACACATAATACATTCTATAATATACACAGGTGGCCCCTCCCTATACATTATACTCACAATGCTGCGGCCAGACTTTGGCTCCACCTCCAGCGTCAGTCCAATATGGTTGGTGGTCTTCTGACCTGAGACAGAAGGGAAGGACACACTGAATCCAGGTCATGGTGGAGAGACAGAGACAAATCTATTGTATTCTCTTACTGGGGAGGTCGATGATGTCACACGTCCCTCTGATGACATCACAGGAGTGCAGCTGCCCCAAATCCGGATCACCAACCAGGATTCTGAGGAGGAGAATACAAAGTGTAAGAGCAGAACACCGGATGGCGAGTACACACCCACCCTTCCAGAACCTGCCAATGAGGTCACATGGTGAGTCCGCCATGGCAGGGAAAGGGGAGGAGTCTCTGGACCCAGGAATACTAGCAGAGCTCCATGTCAGTCAGGCAGCGGCTAGACAGCCTAAGAAATTCCCGGAGAGGACTCCATGAACACCAAACTCATCACCAGAGGTGGCTCTTTAATTAGGCAAATTAGGCAGTCGCCTAAGGCCTCGCACTCACAGGGGCCTCACGACCGCCTAACTTACCCAATGCATTACCCTAGTTTTAAGGGACAGGGAACCTTAATGCTGCTGTGCTCAGGCAGCGTTAAGAGCCCTGACTCAGGAGAGGGACCACCAGCGTCCCTAACAACCAGTGAATATCGGTGACACCACCCCTTGTAATGTCAATGACCCAGCATGCCCTCAGTCAATGACATCAAAAGGGGGCGGGCTCACCAGGTGACATAACCAGGTGGCCCCCACCCCATAGTTATTAAAAACTACCACCTCCCTCCTTATCTCCTTCCAGGATCTTCTACATCCCTCGTCACATCCTCCTTGGACCTTTTACATCTCTCATCATCTCCTTTTACGACCTACCTCACTCATCATCTCCAAGAACCTCCTACCCACCTTGTCACCTCCTCCAAGGGCCTTTTACCTTCCTCCTCACCTCATCCCAAGACCTTCTACCTCCCTTGTCTCCTCCTTCCAGGACTTTCACCTCCCAAGTAACTTCCTCTCAGAACCCTTTGCCTTCCTTAATAACACCTCCTCCCAGGACCTTTTACCTCCACTGTCACCTCCTCCCAGGACCTTTTACCTCCACTGTCACCTCCTCCCAAGACCTTTTACCTCCACTGTCACCTCCTCCCAGGACCTTTTACCTCCACTGTCACCTCCTCCCAGGACCTTTTACCTCCACAGTCACCTCCTCCCAGGACCTTTTGCCTCCACAGTCACCTCCTCCCAGGACCTTTTACCTCCACTGTCACCTCCTCCCAGGACCTTTTACCTCCACTGTCACCTCCTCCCAGGACCTTTTACCTCCACTGTCACCTCCTCCCAGGACCTTTTACCTCCACTGTCACCTCCTCCCAAGACCTTTTACCTCCACTGTCACCTCCTCCCAGGACCTTTTACCTCCACTGTCACCTCCTCCCAGGACCTTTTACCTCCACAGTCACCTCCTCCCAGGACCTTTTGCCTCCACAGTCACCTCCTCCCAGGACCTTTTACCTCCACTGTCACCTCCTCCCAGGACCCTTTACCTCCACTGTCACCTCCTCCCAGGACCTTTTGCCTCCCTCTTCACCTCCTCCCAGGACCTTTTACCTCCACTGTCACCTCCTCCCAGGACCTTTTACCTCCACTGTCACCTCCTCCCAGACCTTTTACCTCCCTCTTCACCTCCTCCCAGGACCTTCTATCCCCCTCTTCACCTCCTCCCAGGACATTTTACCTCTCTCTTTACCTCCTCCCAGGACCTTCTACCTCCCCCATTCTCCTCCTGCCAGGACCTTTTACCTCCACTGTCACCTCCTCCCAGGACCTTCTACCACCACTGTCACCTCCTCCCTGGACCTTTTACCTCCCTTTTCACCTCCTCCCAGGACCTTCTACCAACACTGTCACCTCCTCCCAGGACCCTTTACCTCCCTCTTCACCTCCTCCCAGGACCTTCTACCTCCCCCATTCTCCTCCTGCCAGGACCTGTTACCTCCACTGTCACCTCCTCCCAGGACCTTTTACCTCCACTGTCTCCTCCTCCCAGGACCTTCTACCACCACTGTCACCTCCTTCCCTGGACCTTTTACCTCCCTCTTCACCTCCTCCCAGGACCTTCTACCAACACTGTCACCTCCTCCCAGGACCCTTTACCTCCCTCTTCACCTCCTCCCAGGACCTTCTACCTCCCCCATTCTCCTCCTGCCAGGACCTGTTACCTCCACTGTCACCTCCTCCCAGGACCTTTTACCTCCACTGTCACCTCCTCCCAGGACCTTTTACCTCCACTGTCACCTCCTCCCAGGACCTTTTACCTCCACTGTCACCTCCTCCCAGGACCTTTTACCTCCACTGTCACCTCCTCCCAGGACCTTTTACCTCCACTGTCACCTCCTCCCAGGACCTTTTACCTCCACTGTCACCTCTTCCCAGGACCTTTTACCTCCACTGTCACCTCCTCCCAGGACCTTTTACCTCCACTGTCACCTCCTCCCAGGACCTTTTACCTCCACTGTCACCTCCTCCCAGGACCTTTTACCTCCACTGTCACCTCTTCCCAGGACCTTTTACCTCCACTGTCACCTCCTCCCAGGACCTTTTACCTCCACAGTCACCTCCTCCCAGGACCTTTTGCCTCCACCTTCACCTCCTCCCAGGACCTTTTACCTCCACTGTCACCTCCTCCCAGGACCTTTTACCTCCACTGTCACCTCCTCCCAGGACCTTTTACCTCCACTGTCACCTCCTCCCAGGACCTTTTGCCTCCCTCTTCACCTCCTCCCAGGACCTTTTACCTCCACTGTCACCTCCTCCCAGGACCTTTTACCTCCACTGTCACCTCCTCCCAGGACCTTCTACCTCCACTGTCACCTCCTCCCAGGACCTTTTACCTCCACAGTCACCTCCTCCCAGACCTTTTACCTCCCTCTTCACCTCCTCCCAGGACCTTCTATCCCCCTCTTCACCTCCTCCGAGGACATTTTACCTCTCTCTTTACCTCCTCCCAGGACCTTCTACCTCCCCCATTCTCCTCCTGCCAGGACCTTTTACCTCCACTGTCACCTCCTCCCAGGACCTTCTACCACCACTGTCACCTCCTCCCTGGACCTTTTACCTCCCTCTTCACCTCCTCCCAGGACCTTCTACCAACACTGTCACCTCCTCCCAGGATCTTCTACCACCACTGTCACCTCCTCCCTGGACCCTTTACCTCCCTCTTCACCTCCTCCCAGGACCTTCTACCTCCCCCATTCTCCTCCTGCCAGGACCTGTTACCTCCACTGTCACCTCCTCCCAGGACCTTTTACCTCCACTGTCTCCTCCTCCCAGGACCTTCTACCACCACTGTCACCTCCTCCCTGGACCTTTTACCTCCCTCTTCACCTCCTCCCAGGACCTTCTACCAACACTGTCACCTCCTCCCAGGACCCTTTACCTCCCTCTTCACCTCCTCCCAGGACCTTCTACCTCCCCCATTCTCCTCCTGCCAGGACCTGTTACCTCCACTGTCACCTCCTCCCATGACCTTTTACCTCCACTGTCACCTCCTCCCAGGACCTTTTACCTCTACTGTCACCTCCTCCTAGGACCTTCTACCTCCACTGTCACCTCCTCCCAAGACCTTTTACCTCCACTGTCACCTCCTCCCAGGACCTTCTACCACCACTGTCACCTCCTCCCAGGACCTTTTACCCCCCTCTTCACCTCCTCCCAGGACCTTCTACCTCCACTGTCACCTCCTTCCAGGACCTTTTACCTCAACTGTCACCTCCTTCCTGGACCTTTTACCTCCACTGTCACCTCCTCCCAGGACCTTTTACCTCCACTGTCACCTCCCAGGACCTTTTACCTCCCTCTTCACCTCCTATCAGGACCTTCTATCCCCCTTCTCACCTCCTCCCAGGATTTTCTACCTCCCTCAAAATTTCCTCCCAGGATGTTCCACTTCTCTTGACACCTCCTCCGAGGATCTTCTACCTCCCTCATCACCTCATTCCAGAACCCTCTCCCCCTCCCCCAGGAGAATGTGTACACAGAGGTAATATCATTTGTACATCGGGGTTGATTTACTAAAGACTGACTGTACTCTCTACAAGTGCAGTTTCTCCAGAGTTTAGTAAATGAGGTTAAGATTTACTTTGCAAAGATTACCCAATCATGTGCAAATAAAATATAAAAAACATTTTTGCTTGAACATGATAGGCTGATGGAAGTCAGCAGAGCTTCCCCTCATTTAGTAAGCTCTGGAGCAATGCTCCTGTAGAGTGTAACTGCCCAGTCTATTTGCCTTTAGTAAATCAACCCCATAGAGTTGTCAGGCGGGTCAGCGGCTCACCTCTCTCCATCGGTGGATCGGATTTGTCGAACTTGGTAGCCGAAGAATCTGCTTCCATTGACAGAGAAGATCTTCTCCGGGGAGACGTCCACATTATACGCCAAGAAAACATCCACTGCAGGAAGACATCCAGAAAGAAGAGATGAGGAGGAGGAGCCTCTACAGCCCGAGCCAGGTGCACCTACCTAAAAGTACCTACCTTGTACCAGAACGGCCAGCAGGGTACAGCACCATCCTACAGGGACCATCCTTGTATGTGCCTAGGGGGGGGCAGAGCGAGAGAAGTGAGGGATGAGAAAAGAGAGAGGAGAGCAAGGAGAGAGGAGAGGAAATATAGAGGGGAGAGGAGAGAGAAGAGGAGAGGAAGGAGTGAACAGAGGAAATATAGGGGGAGAGAGAGAGAGAGGAGAGGAAAGAGGGGGGGAGGGGAGAGAGAGAGAGAGGAGAAAGAGAGAGGTGGAGAGGAGGGATAAGAAGAGAGGACAGAGAGGAGGAAAGAGGGGGAGAAAAAAGAGGAGAGAGAGCAGATGAGAGCAAGGAGAGAGGAGAGGAAATAGAGGGGGAGAGAAAGAGCAAGAGAAGAGGAGAGCAAGGAAAGAGGAGAGGAAATATAGGGGGGGGGGAATGAGAGGGGAGAGAAAAGGAGAGGAAATAGAGGGGGAGAGAGAGAGGAGAGGAGAGAGAGGGGGGGAGAGAGAGAGGTAGAGAGGAGGGATACGAAGAGAGGACAGAGAAGGGGAAAGAGGGGGAGAGAGAAGAGAGGGAGAGAAAAGAGGAGAGAGGAGAGAAGAGGTTAGAGGAGAGAGAGCAGAGAGAGAAGATGAGAGCAAGGAGAGAGGAGAGGAAATAGAGGAGGAGAGAGAAAGAAAAGAGAGGAAGGAGAGAGAGAAGAGAGGAGAGGGGAGAGGGGAGAGTAGAGGAAAAAGGTAAAAGAGGGGGGGGGGGAAGAGAGTGGAGGAAAAAGAGGGGGGAGAGAGAGAGAAAAGAGGAGAGGGGAGAGGAGAGCGAAGAGAGAGGGAAGAGGGGAGGAAGAGAGAAGAGGAGAGGAAAGAGAGAAAAGAGGAGAGGAAAGAGAGAGAAGAGGAGAGGAAAGAGAGAGAAGAGGAGAGGAAAGAGAGAGAAGAGAGAGGAAAGAGAGAGAAGAGAGAGAAGGGAGAGAAGAGGAACGAGGTGGGGTGAGAAGAGGAAAGAGAGGGGGTAAGAGAGAGAGAGGAGGGTGGAGAGAAAGAGAAGAGGAGAGGAGAAAGAACAGAGAGAGAAGGGAGAAAATAGGAAAGAAGGGAGAGAAAAGAGGAGGAGAGAGAGAAGAGGAGAGGAAAGAGAGGGGGATAGAGAGGAGAGAAGAAAGAAGAGAGAGAGAGAGAAGGGAGAAAAGAGGAAGAGGAGAGGAGATTAAGAGAGAGGGGAAGGGAAGGGAGAAGAGAGGAAATAAAGAGGAGGGAGGAAAGGGGGATAAGAGGGGATAGGGGAGAGGAAGGGAAAGGGGCGAGAGAGAGGAGATAGGGGAGAGAAGAAATAAAGTGGGGGGGGGGTGGAGAGCGTATAAAAGAGATGGAGGAATGGAAGGAAAGGAGCCACTTACTTGCCTCTAGTATAGACTCAGGATGGGCAGGAGGCCTTCTAACATGCTGGACAGAAGGTCTCTGAGGATGGAGAAGAGAGGGACTGTAGAGTGATGGGGGGGAGTGGAGAGAAGGTCTCTGAGGACGGAGAAGAGAGGGAATGTAGAGTGATGGGGGGGAGTGGTGAGAAGGTCTCTGAGGACGGAGAAGAGAGGGAATGTAGAGTGATGGGGGGAGTGGGGAGAAGGTCTCTGAGGACGGAGAAGAGAGGGAATGTAGAGTGATGGGGGGGAGTGGTGAGAAGGTCTCTGAGGACGGAGAAGAGAGGGAATGTAGAGTGATGGGGGGGAGTGGTGAGAAGGTCTCTGAGGACGGAGAAGAGAGGGAATGTAGAGTGATGGGGGGGAGTGGTGAGGAGCACCTTGTGAAATGGAGTCTGAGGCTCAGAAGGAACTTGAGATAAGGGCACAGTGACTGAGATTCTGAAAATTTTGAAATGTGGGCAGGAAGAGGAAGCTTCTCGTGTGAGATGGCGGCTGAACTGTGAAAGAGGTGCTGCAAGAACTCGCATGGGAAACTAAACCTGTCACTGTTGAGAAGAACACCATGGCTGGGGGGG
Source organism: Rana kukunoris (assembly GCA_029574335.1). NCBI lineage: Eukaryota > Metazoa > Chordata > Amphibia > Anura > Ranidae > Rana > Rana kukunoris. Next base: position 102,849 of record JAJQKJ010001666.1, read on the forward strand.
GGGGGGGGGGGGGTGTATAGTCAGTAGGGACAGGGTTCACATTCAGGTGACCTCCATAATGAAGGACCCAGGGAACTAATTTCATCCACTAAAAAATCAATACCAACAAAAAATATATATAAAAAAACATTCAGTGAAGTGAAGAACGTTCTACACTCGGGGTGGGGTAGCTTGTGCACGTGCGAAGTCATCATTTCCACTGATTATAAAGAAATTCACTTCACCGTCAATTTTTATGAACTTAAAAAATGGAATGTTGGTATTGATGTTTTTCCGATTCTTGCACTTTAAAGCAAAATTACATTTATTAATTCTTCTAATAACAACAAATTGTTACATTGTTAACATTTAGCAGCGCCAATTCCCCCAAATATTTTTCTTCATCCCCTCATTGATCCCACACATGAGGGTGGAGCTGGGGGGAGGGGCTGCAGGTGATTCTCATTTCCTGGTGTGGAACACAATGTATATATACAGTGCAGAAAATAAGTATTTGAACCCCCTGCTATTTTGCAAGTTCTCCCACTTGGAAATCATGGAGGGGTGTGAAATTGTCATGGTAGGTGCATGTCCACTGTGAGAGACATAATCAGAGATCACAATGTATGATGTAACTATTTATTTGTATGATACAGCTGCAAAGAAGTATTTGAACCCCTGAGAAAATCAATGTTAATATTTGGTAGAGTCGCCTTTGTTTGCGTTTCTTGTAGTTTTTCACCAGGTTTGCACACACTGGAGGAGGGATTTTGGCCCCCCACTCCTCCACACAGATCTTCTCTAGATCAGTCAGGTTTCTGGGCTGTCGCTGAGAAACACGGAGTTTGAGCTCCCTCCAAAGATTCTCTATTGGGTTTAGGTCTGGAGACCTTGATATGCTTCTTACAGAGCCACTCCTTGGTTATCCTGGCTGTGTGCTTCGGGTCATTGTCATGTTGGAAGACCCAGCCTCGACCCATCTTCAAAGCTCTAACTGAGCCCAAAATCTGGCAATACATGGCCCCGGTCATCCTCTCCTTAATATAGTGCAGTCGCCCTGTCCCATGTGCAGAAAAACACCCCCAAAGCATGATGCTACCACCCCCATGCTTCACAGTAGGGATGGTGTTCTTGGGATGGTACTCATCATTCTTCTTCCTCCAAACACGGTTAGTGGAATTATGACCAAAAAGCTCTATTTTGGTCTCATCTGACCACATGACTTTCTCCCATGACTCCTCTGGATCATCCAAATGGTCATTGGCAAACTTAAGACGGGCCTTGTGCTGGTTTAAGCAGGGGAACCTTCCGTGCCATGCATGATTTCAAACCATGACGTCTTAGTGTATTACCAACAGTAACCTTGGAAACGGTGGTCCCAGCTCTTTTCAGGTCATTGACCAGCTCCTCCCGTGTAGTCCTGGGCTGATTTCTCACCTTTCTTAGGATCATTGAGACCCTACGAGGTGAGATTTTGCATGGAGCCCCAGTCCGAGGGAGATTGACAGTCATGTTTAGCTTCTTCCATTTTCTAATGATTGCTCCAACAGTGGACCTTTTTTCACCAAGCTGCTTGGCAATTTCCCCGTAGCCCTTTCCAGCCTTGTGGAGGTGTACCATTTTGTCTCTTTGGACAGCTCTTTGGTCTTGGCCATGTTAGTAGTTGGATTCTTACTGATTGTATGGGGTGGACAGCTAATGACCTCAAACAGGTGCATCTAATTTAGGATAATAAATGGAGTGGAGGTGGACATTTTAAAGGCAGACTAACAGGTCTTTGAGGGTCAGAATTCTAGCTGATAGACAGGTGTTCAAATACTTCTTTGCAGCTGTATCATACAAATAAATAGTTACATCATACATTGTGATTTCTGGAATATTTTTTTTTTTGATTATGTCTCTCACAGTGGACATGCACCTACGGTGACAATTTCAGACCCCTCCATGATTTCCAAGTGGGAGAACTTGCAAAATAGCAGGGTGTTCAAATACTTATTTTCTGCACTGTATATATATTAATTTAATCCACAGGCTGACCTTTGATCTGTAGTCAGTGGGCTTATAAGGGGACAATAATGGGGGCCACTTCATGGCAACTCCAATAATGACTCCAAGCAACAGATCTGTGTACATAAGAACAATAGAAAACTATACGAGAATGATGGCCACTGAGCCCTGACAGAGGACGGCCCACTGAGACTTTGTCTATAGGGCTCTCCAATAGTACCCAGGAACTCCCCCATTCTATAGGGCCGCCAGGGCCTGGGACCTCCCTTATTCTATAGAGCCGCCAGCGCCTGGGATCTCCTCCAAACTATAGGGCCGCCAGCTTCTGGGACCTCCCTTATTCTATAGAGCCGCCAGCGCCTGGGACCTCCCCCATTCTATAGGGCCGCCAGGCCCCTCGGGCCTGCCCCATTCTATAGGGCCGCCAGCGCCTGGGACCTCCCTTATTCTATAGAGCTGCCAGCGTCTGGGACCTCCTCCATTCTATAGGGCCGCCAGCCCCTTGGGCCTGCCCCATTCTATAGGGCCGCCAGCGTCTGGGACCTCCCCCATTCTACAGGGCCGACAGCGTCTGGGACCTCCTCCATTCTATAGGGCCGCCAGGGCCTGGGACCTCCCTTATTCTATAGAGCCGCCAGCGCCTGGGATCTCCTCCAAACTATAGGGCCGCCAGCTTCTGGGACCTCCCTTATTCTATAGAGCCGCCAGCGTCTGGGACCTCCTCCATTCTATAGGGCCACCAGGCCCCTTGGGCCTGCCCCATTCTATAGGGCCGCCAGCGCCTGGGACCTCCCTTATTCTATAGAGCCGCCAGCGTCTGGGACCTCCTCCATTCTATAGGGCCGCCAGCCCCTTGGGCCTGCCCCATTCTATAGGGCCGCCAGCGTCTGGGACCTCCCCCATTCTACAGGGCCGACAGCGTCTGGGACCTCCTCCATTCTATAGAGCCGCCAGCGCCTGGGACCTCCTGTATTCTATAGGGCCGCCAGCGTCTGGGACCTCCTGCATTCTATAGGGCCGCCAGTGCCTGGGGCCTCCTCCATTCTACAGGGCCGCCAGCGTCTAGGACCTCCTCCATTCTATAGAGGCGCCAGCACCTGGGACCTCCCCCATTCTATAGGGCAGCCAACGCCTGGGACCTCCTCCATTCTATAGGGCCGCCAGCGCCTGGGACCTCCTCCATTCTATAGGGCCGCCAGCGCCTGGGGCCTCCTCCATTTTACAGGGCCGCCAGCGCCTGGGGCCTCCCCCATTCTACAGGGCGGCCAGCGCCTGGGGCCTCCCCCATTCTACAGGGCCACCAGCGTCTGGGGCCTCCCCCATTCTACAGGGCCGCCAGCCCCTGGGACCTCCTCCATTCTATAGGGCCGCCAGCGCCTGGGGCCTCCCCATTCTACAGGGCCACCAGCGTCTGGGACCTCCTCCATTCTATAGAGGCGCCAGCGCCTGGGACCTCCCCCATTCTATAGGGCAGCCAACGCCTGGGGCCTCCTCTATTCTACAGGGCCGTCAGCGCCTGTGGCCTCCCCCATTCTACAGGACCGCCAGCGCCTGGGGCCTCCCCCATTCTATAGAGCCGCCAGTGCCTGAGACCTCCTGCATTTTATAGGGCCGCCAGCACCTGGGACCGCCCTTATTCTATAGGGCCACCAGCGTCTGGGACCTCCTGCATTCTATAAGGCCGCCAGTGCCTGGGGCCTCCCGCATTCTATAGGGCCGCCATCGTCTGGGACCTCCTCCATTCTATAGGGCCGCCAGCGTCTGGGACCTCCTCCATTCTATAGGGCCGCCAGCGTCTGGGACCTCCTCCATTCTATAGGGCCACCAGCGCCTGGGACCTCCCCCATTCTATAGAGCCGCCAGCGCCTGGGACCTCCTCCATTCTATAGGGCCGCCAGCTCCTGGGGCCTCCCCCATTCTATAGGGCCGCCAGCGCCTGGGACCTCCCCCATTCTATAGGGCCACCAGCGCCTGGGACCTCCCCCATTCTATAGGGCCGCCAGCGCCTGGGACCTCCCCCATTCTATAGGGCCGCCAGCGCCTGGGACCTCCCCCATTCTATAGGGCCGCCAGCACCTGGGACCTCCTCCATTCTATAGGGCCACCAGCGCCTGGGACCTCCCCCATTCTATAGAGCCGCCAGCGCCTGGGACCTCCTCCATTCTATAGGGCCGCCAGCTCCTGGGGCCTCCCCCATTCTATAGGGCCGCCAGCGCCTGGGACCTCCCCCATTCTATAGGGCCGCCAGCGCCTGGGACCTCCCCCATTCTATAGGGCCGCCAGCACCTGGGGCCTCCCCCATTCTATAGGGCCGCCAGCGCCTGGGGCCTCCCCCATTCTATAGAGCCGCCAGCGCCTGGGACCTCCTGCATTCTATAGGGCCGCCAGCGCCTGGGACAGCCCTTATTCTATAGGGCCGTCAGCGTCTGGGACCTCCCCCATTCTATAGGGCCGCCAGCGTCTGGGACCTTCCCCATTCTACAGGGCTGCCAGCGCCTGGGGCCTCCCACATTCTACAGGGCCGCCCCCATTCTATAGGGCCGCCATTGCCTGGGACCTCCCCCATTCTACAGGGCCGCCAGCCCCTGGGACCTCCCCCATTCTACAGGGCCTCCCCCATTCTATAGGGCCGCCATTGCCTGGGGCCTCCCCCATTCTATAGGGCTCTTTGTTATTTCCCGAGTACTCTTATACGGCACCCAAAAATGATTGGGACCTCCTGTATTCTATATGTAGTAATTCCAACCAGAACTCAGTTTATTGGGGGCGGTGGGAGTTGAAGGTTTAGAAGTGTGACGGGGGGGGGCCTCACTTCCTGTCTTAGTGACCACACAGGAAGGGGCGGGATCTCACATCCTATAAAAAAAACAGGTAGATAAATATAAAGAAGTTGTGTGGAAGAAGGAGAAGTAGAATTACATTTCCCCTTTACTGTTCGGACCTCACAGGGGCAATAAAGGGGAACTCCACAACATGTACAGAGATCTGGGGACTTCCCCTCCCCCGAGAGCGTTATCTGCAAACCATCGTCATTCACATTACACTGATAATGCCCGACCACCCACGTCCTCCGCGCCCCGACCACCCACGTCCTCCGCGCCCCGACCACCCACGTCCTCCGCGCCCCGACCACCCACGTCCTCCGCGCCCCGACCACCCACGTCCTCCGCGCCCCGACCACCCACGTTATCCACCCACGTCCTCCGCGCCCCGACCACCCACGTTATCCACGCCCGTCCTCCGCGCCCCGACCACCCACGTCCTCCGCGCCCCGACCACCCACGTTATCCACCCACGTCCTCTGCGCCCCGACCACCCACGTTATCCACCCACGTCCTCCGCGCCCCGACCACCCACGTTATCCACCCACGTCCTCCGCGCCCCGACCACCCACGTCCTCCGCGCCCCGACCACCCACGTCCTCCGCACCCCGACCACCCACGTCCTCCGCACCCCGACCACCCACGTCCTCCGCACCCCGACCACCCACGTCCTCCGCACCCGTCCTCTGCAACCCGACCACCCACGTTATCCACGCCCGTCCTCTGCACCCCGACCACCCACGTCCTCTGCACCCCGACCACCCACGTCCCCGCTGATCTGACAGAAAGGAGAAGCCAGGAGCAGAATCCAAAAACAGCATTCATTATGTCACCTTTGCGTCTGGATGTGGGGGTGCAGAAGGGGCCCCCCCATATGACTACTGTGGCTTGTGTCTAGAGGAGTGCCTTCCTTGCCAGGCACCCACATACGGCACTGGTGGTTCTTCCCTAGATGTGGGGTACCTGCACCCCCACATTACACTATCAATTTGAATTCACCCCCATATTTCTCTCGGGCCTCATATCTGGATTTGGGGGCGCCTCCCATACTGTGTACCCACATAGGACCCCTGTGGTTTGTCTGAAGATGGGGTACCCCCCTGCTGCAGGTAAAGTCTAGATTTAGGGTACCTACCCTGCACCCACATATTACAGTTTGCATTCAGGGTGCCTCCTTCACCATGCACCCACACATTACTCTAGCATGTGGAGTTTTGGGGTACCTCACATGCCCTCTTTTTGGGGTGACTCACCTGCAGTACACCCAAATATTGCCCCTCCCCTGCACCCCCATATTATTTAAGCTTATGTCCAGATTTGGGGAGCCCCTTTCATGCACCCACACATTAGGTAGGCTTATGTGCAGATTTGGGGTGCTACCCCTCACCCCCATATTACTTGGGCTTATGTCTGGCTTTGAGGTGCCCCCTGCCACTGCCCCCCCCTTCACTTATAAGTTATCTAGATTGAGGTTGCCTCCACTACACCCACATAGGACTCCATTAGAATGTTTCGATGTGGGGGGTACCACCCCTGCCATACACCCCCATATTACTCATGTGGTTTTGGGGTGACCGACCAGCACCCACATTTAACCCGTGATTTACGTTTGGATTTGGGGGTGCACCCACATTTGTTCCCTGTGGATCATGTCTGGATATAGGCTCCTCCCCCCACACTCACATGACTTAACCCTAGAAGTGGGGTACTGCAGGGGCTGTGCACCCGCATATTACATGTGGTTTTGGGGTACCTCAGGTGCACGCCCACAGACAACTCCTGTTATTGGTCTGGATTTGGGGTGTCTTCCCTGCCGCCATGAACCCACATAGGACTCCAGGGATGTGCCCTTCGGGGGGGGGGGGGGGTACCTGCTCCAAAGTGTGTAGTACTTTCTACCTCCTGCAGGGGTCACTGTATTGATGGGCCAGTTAGTGCAACACCCTCCCCCATTCTTCCCACAGGAGGGGAACTCTGCCTGCCCCCCCCATTCTTCCCACAGGAAGGGAACTCTGCCCCCCCCCCATTCTTCCCACAGGAAGGGAACTCTGCCCCCCCCCCATTCTTCCCACAGGAGGGGAACTCTGCCTGCCCCCCCCCCATTCTTCCCACAGGAGGGGAACTCTGCCTGCCCCCCCCCCCCCCCCCATTCTTCCCACAGGAGGGAACTCTGCCTGCCCCCCCCCCCCCCCATTCTTCCCACAGGAGGGGAACTCTGCCTGCCCCCCCCCCCCCATTCTTCCCACAGGAAGGGAACTCTGCCTGCCCCCCCCCATTCTTCCCACAGGAAGGGAACTCTGCCTGCCCCCCCCCCCATTCTTCCCACAGGAAGGGAACTCTGTCTGCCTGGCCCCCCCCCATTCTTCCCCACAGGAAGGGAACTCTGCTCTGCCTGCCCCCCCCCCCCCATTCTTCCCACAGGAAGGGAACTCTGCCTGCCCCCCCCCCCCCCCCATTCTTCCCACAGGAAGGGAACTCTGCCTGCCCCCCCCCCCATTCTTCCCACAGGAGGGAACTCTCTGCCTGCCCCCCCCCCCCCATTCTTCCCACAGGAGGGAACTCTGCCTGCCGCCCCCCCCCATTCTTCCCACAGGAGGGGAACTCTGCCTGCCCCCCCCCCCATTCTTCCCACAGGAGGGGAACTCTGCCTGCCCCCCCCCCCCATTCTTCCCACAGGAGGGGAACTCTGCCTGCCCCCCCCCCCCCCATTCTTCCCACAGGAGGGGAACTCTGCCTGCCCCCCCCCCCCATTCTTCCCACAGGAGGGGAACTCTGCCTGCCCCCCCCCATTCTTCCCACAGGAGGGAACTCTGCCTGCCCCCCCCCCATTCTTCCCACAGAGGAACTCTGCCTGCCCCCCCCCCATTCTTCCCCACAGGAAGGGAACTCTGCCTGCCCCCCCCCCCCCCATTCCCCACAGGAGGGGAAACTCTGCCTGCCCCCCCCCCCATTCTTCCCACAGGAGGGAACTCTGCCTGCCCCCCCCCCCCCCATTCTTCCCACAGGAGGGAACTCTGCCTGCCCCCCCCCCCATTCTTCCCACAGGAGGGAACTCTGCCTGCCCCCCCCCCCCATTCTTCCCACAGGAGGGAACTCTGCCTGCCCCCCCCCCATTCTTCCCACAGGAGGGGAACTCTGCCTGCCCCCCCCTTCCCACAGGAGGGGAACTGCCTGCCCCCCCCATTCTTCCCACAGAGGGGAACTGCCTGCCCCCCCCCATTCTTTCCACAGGAGGGGAACTGCCTGCCCCCCCCCATTCTTCCCACAGGAGGGGAACTGCCTGCCCCCCCCCATTCTTCCCACAGGAGGGAACTGCCTGCCCCCCCCCCCCCCCATTCTTCCCACAGGAGGGGAACTGCCTGCCCCCCCCCCTTTCTTCCCACAGGAGGGGAACTCCTGCCTGCCCCCCCCCATTCTTCCCACAGGAGGGGAACTCTGCCTGCCCCCCCCCCCCCCATTCTTCCCACAGGAGGGGAACTCTGCTGCCCCCCCCCCCCCATTCTTCCCACAGGAGGGGAACTCTGCCTGCCCCCCCCCCATTCTTCCCACAGGAGGGGAACTCTGCCTGCCCCCCCCCCCCATTCTTCCCACAGGAGGGGAACTCTGCCTGCCCCCCCCCCCCATTCTTCCCACAGGAGGGGAACTCTGCCTGCCCCCCCCCCATTCTTCCCACAGGAGGGGAACTCTGCCTGCCCCCCCCCCATTCTTCCCACAGGAGGGGAACTCTGCCTGCCCGCCCCCACCCCCCCCCCAGTGTATAAAGCAGGACACGGGAGACAGGATCACCGGAAGGTTTATTCACTTATTTCCATCAATACAGAAAACAATTCACAACTAAAAACATTACAGTAAAATCCCCTCCGGAGTCCCCCCACAGATCAGACACGGGGGGGGGGGGGGGGGGGGTCTGGTTGCTCCGGGTAACAGTCCATCATTTCCCACAGGGACACAGACTGAGCCCACAACCAATCACCTCCCCCCAACCTTTGTGAAACTCTTGTCACCGGGACAGGAAGTGGGGAGAAATCTCTCCAATGGGGACACCGATAGAAAAAACTTCTCCATCCCAACATTAAAAAAAAAAAAAAAAAAACAGTTTCTGGGCTTTTAGGGTCACCTGGAGGTCACATGACCCACATCAGAGGCGCACCCCTCCCCCAGTGTACAGCGTCCCCCAAAACAGAGCGCGGCCCGAACTTTGTATAAAAAGAGGAAGAACGTTTTATCAAACTAAAACAGGCGACAGCCGTGGCTGAGCGCTGCGGTGTCCCCCCTCCCCCCACAGAGAGGCGAGGTGCTGCTGGTGACAGGATGAGGGCGGTCTCATGAAACCCCCCCCTCCCTCCCCCACCGCAGAGTTACCCAGAAGTCAGAGACGTTCCAGGAAGAGCTCAGCCACAAAACACAACTAAAGAGATAAAATCTCTAAAACGAGAAAATGATGAAAGACCCGCCCTGATCCGTCGCCATGGGAACGCCCCGCCCCCATGGGAACCAGGAGGAGAGCCGCTATTGGTCGGGAGCGCTGGCGGGTCCGTTCTCTGCGGCGCTGTACTCCGTGTATTTCTTGGCGCTCCCCTGCACTCGGGCAGCCGGGTACTTCTTGGCGTTCAGCTCCATCTTGGCGAGGGCGGCGCGCGGGAGGTCCACGTGACACTTCTCTGCCAGTTCCAGCAGGTAGATGAGGACGTCACTGAGCTCGTGAGAGAGAGACTCCCGCTGAGAGGGCGACCAGCCGGGGAGACCTTCCGAGACCTCGCCCTGCCACTGACTGAGGAAGAGAGAGAGAGTGTCAGACCGAGAAGACTAGGCCCCTCCCCCAATCACACCCCCTACTAACCGGAACACTCCCACCATACCACCGCCCCCAACCCTCCACTGACTGAGGAAGAGAGAGAGAGCGTCAGACCACCGAGAAGACTAGGCCCCTCCCCCAACCTCCCCCAATCACACGGAACCCCTCCCCACCATACCCCGCCGCCCCCAACCCTCCCCCACCAGAACCCTCCCCCTGCCACTGACTGAGGAAGAGAGAGAGAGAGCGTCAGACCACCGAGAAGACCAGGCCCCTCCCCTAATCACACCCCCTACTAACTGGAATCCTCCCACCATACTGCCACCCCACCAGAACCCTCCCCCTGACTGAGGAAGAGAGAGCGTGTCAGACCACCGAGAAGACTAGGCCCCCTCCCCCAATCACACCCCCTACTAACCGGAACCCTCCCACCATACCGCCGCCCCCAACCCTCCACTGACTGAGGAAGAGAGAGAGCGTCAGACCATAAAGACAAGGCCCCTCCCCCAATCACACCCCCTACTAACCGGAATCCTCACACCACCCCCCCCCCCCTCCACATCTCACCAGAACCCTCCCCCTGCTACAGACTGCGGAAGAGAGAGAGAGCGTCAGACCACCGAGAAGACTATGTCCCCCTCCCCCATTCACAACATTAGAAGGAACCCCCTACTAACTGGAACCCTCCACCATACCACCAACCCACCCCCCTCCCATCGTACCACAACCCCCCCACCCCACATCTCCAGAACCCTCCACCAATACGACCCACCCATCCCACTACATATGATCAGCCTCCCTCAAACCACCATACCAGGTCTGACCACAATCACACTTGGCTCTACATTCCACCAAGTGACCACAACCCTCTGTCACCAGCCCTCCCACTTCTGACCAGAACCCCCCCCCATACTACCACACCAAGTCTGACCAGAACCCCACCCCATACTACCACACCAAGTCTGACCAGAACCCCCCCCCATACAACCACACCCAAGTCTGACCAGAACCCGCCCCCCATACTACCACACCAAGTCTGACCAGAACCCCCCCCCCCCCCATACTACCACACCCGAGTCTGACCAGAACCCCCCCCCATACTACCACACCAAGTCTGACCAGAACCCCCCCCCATCCTACACACCAAGTCTGACCAGAACCCCCCCCCCCCATACTACCACACCGAGTCTCACCAGAACCCCCCCCCATCCTACCACACCAAGTCTGACCAGAACCCCCCCCCCCCATACTACCACATCCGAGTCTGACCAGAACCCCCCCCATCCTACCACACCGAGTCTCACCAGAACCCCCCCCCCCATACTACCACACCGAGTCTGACCAGAACCCCCCCCATCCTACCACACCGAGTCTCACCAGAACCCCCCCCCCCCCATACTACCAACACCGAGTCTGACCAGAACCCCCCCCCATCCTACCACACCAACAAGCCTCTCACCAGAACCCCCCCCCCCATACTACCACACCGAGTCTGACCAGAACCCCCCCCATCCCTACCACACCGAGTCTCTCCAGAACCCCCCCCCCGCCTACTACCACAATACTACCCACAGCGAGTCTGACCAGAACCCCCACCCATCCTACACACACACCAAGTCTGACCAGAACCCCCCCCCCCCCCCATACTACCCCACACCGAGTCTCACCAGAACCCCCCCCCATCCTACCACACCAAGTCTCACCAAACCCCCCCATCCTACCACATCAAGTCTGACCAGAACCCCCCCTCCCCCATTCTACCACATCAAGTCTGACCAGAACCCCCCCATCCCTACCACACCAAGTCTGACCAGAACCCCCCCATCCTACCACACCCAGTCTGACCAGAACCCCCCCCATCCTACCACACCGAGTCTGACCAGAACCCCCCCCATCCTACCACAGCAAGTCTGACCAAACCCCCCATCCTACCACACCCAGTCTGACCAGAACCCCCCCCATCCTACCACACCGAGTCTGACCAGAACCCCCCCCATCCTACCACATCAAGTCTGACCAGAACCCCCCCCTCCCCCATTCTACCACATCAAGTCTGACCAGAACCCCCCCATCCTACCACATCAAGTCTGACCAGAACCCCCCCTCCCCCATCCTACCACATCAAGTCTGACCAGAACCCCCCCCATCCTACCACATCAAGTCTGACCAGAACCCCCCCTCCCCCATCCTACCACACCGAGTCTGACCAGAACCCCCCCCATCCTACCACATCAAGTCTGACCAGAACCCCCCCTCCCCCATCCTACCACATCAAGTCTGACCCAACCCCCCCATCCTACCACATCAAGTCTGACCAGAACCCCCCCATCCTACCACATCAAGTCTGACCAGAACCCCCCCATCCTACCACATCAAGTCTGACCAGAACCCCCCCATCCTACCACACCGAGTCTGACCAGAACCCCCCCATCCTACCACATCAAGTCTGACCAGAACCCCCCCCATCCTACCACATCAAGTCTGACCAGAACCCCCCCCCATCCTACCCCACACCGAGTCTGACCAGAACCCCCCCATCCTACCACATCAAGTCTGACCAGAACCCCCCCCACCTACCACATCTAGTCTGACCAGAACCCCCCCCATCCTACCACACCGAGTCTGACCAGAACCTGCACCCCCCCATCCTACCACACCGAGTCTGACCAAACCCCCCCCATCCTACCACACCGAGTCCTGACAGAACCCCCCCATCCTACCACACCGAGTCTGACCAGAACCCCCCCATCCTACCACACCAAGTCTGACCAGAACCCCCCTTCCAATCACCAGTCTCTCTGACCCACAACATCCTCCCACCAGCCCAATCATCACAAGAGCTCCGCCACCTCGCCCACTTCCCCGACCAGAGCCAGCAGAAGGTTCCGGGGTTGGTGGAACTTGTTCCAGTCTCTCTCGGCGGTGAACTGCGCCTGGCGCTGGCGGCTGGAAGCAAAGACGACATTTCTGTAGGTTAATAAATCGGATCTCAGACAATTTTATTGTATCGGCGACACCAGAATTCCAAGGGAGACCCCCCATTACCCAGCATTCCAAGGGAGACCCCCACCCATTACCCAGAATTCCAAGGGAGACCCCCACCCATTACCCAGAATTCCAAGGGAGACCCCCCACCCCATTACCCAGCATTCCAAGGGAGACCCCCCACCCATTACCCAGAATTCCAAGGGAGACCCCCACCCATTACCCAGAATTCCAAGGAGAGACCCCACCCATTACCCAGAATTCCAAGGGAGACCCCCCACCCCATTACCCAGCATTCCAAGGGAGCCCCCACCCCATTACCCTGAATTCCAAGGGAGACCCCCCCCCCCATTACCCAGAATTCCAAGGGAGACCCCCACACCCATTACCCTGAATTCCAAGGGAGACCCCCCACCCCATTACCCTGAATTCCAAGGAGAGACCCCCACCCCATTACCCTGAATTCCAAGGGAGACCCCCACCCCATTACCCTGAATTCCAAGGAGAACCCCCACCCCATTACCCTGAATTCCAAGGGAGACCCCCACCCCATTACCCTGAATTCCAAGGGAGACCCCCACCCCATTACCCAGAATTCCAAGGGAGACCCCCCCACCCCATTACCCAGAATTCCAAGGGAGACCCCCCCACCCCATTACCCAGAATTCCAAGGGAGACCCGCCACCACCCATTACCCAGAATTCCAAGGGGACCCCCCCCCCCCCATTACCCAGAATTCCAAGGGAGACCCCCCCACCCCATTACCCAAATTCCAAGGGAGACCCCCCCCCCCCCCATTACCCAGAATTCCAAGGGAGACCCCCCCACCCCATTACCCAGAATTCCAAGGGAGACCCCCCACCCCATTACCCACAATTCCAAGGGAGACCCCCCCCACCCCATTACCCACAATTCCAAGGGACTCCCCCCCACCCCATTACCCAGAATTCCAAGGGAGACCCCCCCCCACCCTTTACCCAGAATTCCAAGGGAGACCCCCCACCCCATTACCCAGAATTCCAAGGGTGACCCCCCACCCCATTACCAGAATTCCAAGGGAGACCCCCACCTCCCATTACCCAGAATTCCAAGGGAGACCCCCCACCCCTTTTACCCAGAATTCCAAGGGAGACCCCCCACCCCTTTTACCCAGAATTCCAAGGGAGACCCCCCCCCGCCATTACCCACCCAGAATTCCAAGTGAGACCCCCCACCCCATTACCCAGAATTCCAAGGAGACCCTCCACCGCCCCGCACCATACCCAGAATTCCAAGGGAGACCCCACACCCATTACCCAGAATTCCAAGGGAGACCCCCCCCACCCCCATTACCCAGAATTCCAAGGGAGACCCCCCACCCCCATTACCCAGAATTCCAAGGGAGTCCCGCCACCCCCTTACCCAGAATTCCAAGGGAGACCCCCACCCCTATTACCCAGAATTCCAAGGAGAACCCCCACCGACCCCATTACCCAGAATTCCAAGGGAGACCCCCACCCCATTACCCAGAATTCCAAGGGAGACCCCCCCCGCCCCTTTACCCAGAATTCCAAGGGAGACCCCCCCCGCCCCATTACCCAGAATTCCAAGGAGAGACCCCCCACCCCATTACCCAGAATTCCAAGGGAGACCCCCCCACCCCATTACCCAGAATTCCAAGGGAGGACCCGCCACCCCATTACCCAAATTCCAAGTTGCGACCCGCCACCCCCCCATTACCCAGAATTCCAAGGGAGACCCCCACCCCATTACCCAGAAATTCCAAGGGAGTCCCGCCACCCCCATTACCCAGAATTCCAAGGAGAACCCGCCACCCCATTACCCAAGAATTGCCAAGGGAGACCGCCACCCCCATTACCCAGAATTCCAAGGGAGAGGCCCCCACCCATACCCATTACCCAGAATTCCAAGGGAGACCCCACCCCATTAACCCAGAATATCCAAGGGAGACCCCCCCACACCCTACCCAGAATTATAGGGGACCCCCCCCACATTACCAGAATTCCAAGGGAGACACCGCCACCCCATTAACCCAGAATTCCAAGGGAGAACCCCCACCCCCATTACCCAGAATTCAAGGGAGACCCCCACCCCCTCCCATTACCCAGAATTCCAAGGGAGACCCCCCCCCCCCATTACCCAGAATTCCAAGGGAGAGCCCCCACCCCATTACCCATTTCCAAGGGAGACCCCCACCACCCCATTACCCAGAATTCCAAGGGAGAGCCCCCACCCCATTACCCAGAATTTACAAGGGAGACCCCCACCCCATTACCCAGAATTCCAAGGGAGACCCCCCCACCCCATTACCCAGAATTCCAAGGGAGACTCCACCCCATTACCCTGAATTCCAAGGAGAGCCCCCCGCCACCCATTACCCCAGAATTCCAAGGGAGACTCCACCCATTACCCAGAATAAGGGACATATATGGCTAAACAGAAGTACTCCCAACATCAAGCCCCCCGAATCAGGGACCACCCTACCCTCCCCCACCCAGGGCAGATCATCCATGTCAGGCAGCAAGCTACTTACTACCACTCCCCAGCATGCACTGCCAGGGTCCGGTCTGACCTATATTGGGCTGCCAGAGTTTACACTCCAGAATTCCAATGAGGAGACCCCCCCCACCACCATTACCTCAGAATTTCCAAGGAGGACCCCCACCCCCCATTACCCAAATTCCAAGGGAGACGAGCCACCCCCACAACCCA